>LT727898.1:317972-447377 GCA_900157175.1 Oithona nana
CGTAGTGTTATGGTTTTCTCTTGGTCTATCTGGGACCTCTCGTGGCTGCAAACCATCCCTCGCAAGCTCGGGTAGTTAGCAGCCACTCTAGGTCCCAGATAGACCTCGAGAAAACCATAACACTACTTGGAAAAATGATTCCATCGTAAAATTCGTGTTTCGGTGAGGAAAAGGAACATTATTTACACTGCTGTCTCAATTTTGGGACTAATAATTCGCATGAAAAGATCAACAATTTTCTAATATCCTTTCACTCTTGCGTGATCTAATGCAGTCATGAGTCATTGCCATCGCATCCACTGCTGAAAAATCATACTTGAACTACGTTTCTTTACATAATGGAAAAAACAATTCATCGAAGCCGTTCTTGCATACGTAATGTAGAGGTGTCATTTCAAATCAGTCTTTCATGTTTAAAAGATTCTTCTCCCTTGAATTCAAGATTGAAATTATCAATTAGGTCGTTCCGGAACGACAAACACACCATCACAATAATTTATAGTTAAACAAGGATCAGTTTACAAACTAGCTAGAAATGAATATCTCTGTATTGCTATTCCTAACATACATCATTGGCAGCCAAGCTTGCTGTCCGGAAAAGATAGAAGAAAAGACTTCAAAGGAATGCGATGCTTGCTCTGAATGTAAGTACCCAAACGATGACACAAAACGAAGCATGGATATGTGGTGCATGACTCCAGTCTGTGGAGCATACACCAAAATGGGATTTGAGTGTCCAATTACTTATCATGGACTATGCGGATTGACCAAATGTGCCAAAGGAGTAACAAAATCATAAAGTGTTCTTAAAAATAGTTTGAGCTACGTTTGTTTCTTAGGAAATGATAGGTAAAGGAATGTGCAAAGATGAAGGAAAACCAGAAGAATCCGGACCTGAAACAGATTCAATGCAATGCTGCAAGGACATGTGTCCGCATAAAAATGAAGTGCTGAACAAGGCTCATTGCGAAAATGTAGTCTGTGGTGAAGATGGTCGGACCTATACTGGTATATGCGCTTTGGCTGAATGTGGAAAAACAGTATGATAGTTCAAATAGAATCAAATGCGCTGCATATTCATTTTCCACTTCACAGAAAATAGAGTGTGATGGACCTTGTCCCTGTGATGGATCAGAGTCTTCTTCAGAAGAGGCAGAATTTCCAACGTCAACTCCAACAACAACTGGGACAACTTCCAGACTATCTACAACCAATGGCCGTCCTGTAACTGGAGCTGAGGTTATACCGGAATCCCCACCACCTATTTATTCAGACGAAGACGAAGACTACGATTACTCTTGGTGCAAGCCTTTTTGCAAGAAAGGAATGAAAAAAGTTTAGACATGAATAAATCATGTTCATGATTCATGTTTCATTTCTTTATGTTTGATAGCAATCTATTTTTAACATTGTATTCATTCAGATTTTTGATTTGGGCTGATAAAATCTGAAAAGTGTTTAACAATATTATGATGTCCTTCTGCTCTAGCATGATCAAGGGCTGTCATAGCCATTTCATCCACTGCTGAGAAGTCATACTTGAACACTCGAATCTTCACATGTTGAAAAAAGATTTTGACGATTTCATCAAAACCATTTTTGCAAGCATGGTGAAGAGGAGTCATTTCCATCTCGTCTTTCTTATTGACATCAATGAACAAATGACGTTTGTTTGCTAAGGTTAGAATGATCGAGACAATGTCATCCCGTCCATTTTTGCACGCCCAATGAAGTAAAGAGGATTCCTCTTTGAAGCTTTGGTTGAGATCCACAATCATCTCGTTCCGGAAAGACAGAAAAAGCATCAAAATGTCTTCGTGGCCTTTCTCGTAAGCTAGTTGGATTGGGGTTTTGAAATTCTTGTCATAGACATGTAAAATGATGTCTCCTTTTGATTCTTTGTGTGCAAGGAGTAATTTGACGACGTCGATGTGTCCTTCAGAGGCTGCTCGATGAAGCGGAGTTCTTCCAATTTTGTCAGTCGTGTTCACATCAATGCCTTTGTCCAAATGTTCTAGGAAACATTGGACAATATCGGTCATTCCCCATTCGCAAGCAACACTGAAAGGTGTCCCTCCATAATAATGTTGAGGATTCAAATCAATCTTCTTGCTTTGTGAATATTTCAAAATCAATTTGACAACTTCTAATTGTCCTTTGCCTTTGAAGCTGGCCCAGTGAAGTGCAGTTCTCTTTCCGGAATCTTTGGCGTTCAGGTTAACCCCTATTTTTTCGGACATTTCTATCATCAATTTGACAACTTCAATGTTGCCATCCATACAAGCCAAATGAAATGGCGTTTGTCTGCCATCAGTTTCGCAATTAGGATCAACGTAATTTTTTCGTTCACTAAAAGACATTGTCTTCAATGACTTTGGATCTTTGACGAATTCTAGAAGCATCTTGATGATTTCCACGTTTCCACTTTTGCAAGCAATATGCAACGGAGTTCCATAAGATTCGTATGAACTATGGCCAAGTCCAATGGCCATTTTGCCAGCATAACTTAAAATCAGTCGAACAATTTCAGTCTGTTGATATTGACATGCCATGTGTAGGGGAAATCGTCTTGCCATGTCCAAGTCAAGGTCAGGTTCATCACTATATCCAGACTTCTGCTTGTTGCCGACAATCCAAAATCCTTTATTGTACTTAAGGTTGAAGCTGAATCCCTGATCTAAGCAAAACTTGATAATGCGAAGGCATCCGATTCTAGCAGCATGATGCAAGGGAGAATAATAGCCGTAACAGAATTTCTCTCCATCTTCTCGAAAGAAATAATCCTTAGCGAGATACACAATTTCTTTCAAATCTTCAACTGGTTGGGTTTCAAAATGGTCCATAATGTACTTCCAATGCGCTAAATGATTCCTCTTGCGAAAAACTGGGTCATGGGTATAAGTCTTGAACTTAATCCCATGAAGTCTGGTGCATTCGACTTTTTCACCTTTTCCATGAGTCCAGTAATACCTTAAGTGCTTCAACTTCAACAACCAAACAGATTTGTCTTTTTCGATGAATGTTTTCCATGTCTTTGAAACGTTTAGGCATCGTGAGATTGTGACGAGGTCTAAATAATTGAAAATCTGCCTCGGAATGTGATCTAGTCCGGGGTTTGTCAGCCAAGAATCCATTTTTATTGTTATGGAGACGGTTGATTTGATTTGAACCTGTTAGTGTTTGTTGTCTGTTTGCTTGTCTCCAACAAAGTGCCAACGCCACTCCTCCTCAAAAATGGCGCTGGGTACTGGGACGCGGAGGAACAGATCAAGATGTTTTCGTGCGTCTAATATCCATAACTCAATTAACGCAACCTCATTTTATTTTATCAATTTTACTCGAAGGTGCTACTAATTATAAATTAAGTACGAGGGAACGGAGACGTTTCGAATTTTATTTGCGAAAGAATTGCTTCAGATAGAAATGTGACTTAAGGATTTTTTCGATTTCCTGATGGTCTCTGTCAGTGATCAGTTGAAGCACATTCCTTCCTTTATGGTCAGTCGCGTTTATATCAATCTTGTCATCCTTGTACTTCAACAAGAGCTTCACAATTTCAACATGACCAATCATACATGCTTTCATAAAAGCAGTTCGCCCCCAGTTGTCCTTTGCATTAAAGTTGATGTCTGAATGTTGAAGGAACTCTTTTACAACGTCAATGCAATTTTCTTCGCATGCTACAATGAATGGTGTTGCTCCGGAATAGTGTCCAACATTCAAATTCAACTTCTTGGTAGCTGAATGTTTCACAAATACCTTCACTATCTCAACTTTTCCTTTAAGACAAGCCCAGTGCAGTCCCGTTCTCTTACAACAATCATGAGCGTGTATGTCAACTTTGAAAGTCTCTTCGTTTTCGATGAGGAAATCGACTATTTCTGCTTGCCCCTCACGGCAAGCATAATGAAACGCAGTCATCTTAGATTGGCATAATTTGTTCGGATCAGTGTAGAAATCATCCAAAACTATACCTAAATCATCTTCTTTGCTTGCTGTTTCGGAATTCCAAGAGAGATTAGGGCAAGGCCAAGGGTGAGTTTCAAAATATTCTTTGTTTCTTCTTCTTCTTTCAAAAGATTCTTTGACGCGTTCAATCTGAATAGGCGTCAATTCAGTTTTTGAAAGTGGATTTTTTACGTGGCCTAGTAGCATTTTTACAATGTCGAGATTTCCACTGAGACAAGCCCAATGAAAAGCTGTTTTCTTTTTATAATCTTCTCCACCAATTCCAATTTCCTTAGTTTGGTAATAGCTAAGGATAAGTCGTACTGCTTCGGTTTGACCACCCCTACAAGCCATTGTCAGAGGACGTTTTCTCTTTTTGTGATAGTCCTCCCTTTTTATAAAGGCTCTCCATTCTGACTTTAGAGCCATATGATCAAAGATAAATTCGTGGTCCAGGCAATACTGAAGAACTTTTAAGCTTCCAATTCTTGCTGCATGATGCAGTGGACTATAAAACACATGGTCTTTCTCGCTGTAAGTATAGTCTTTCATGAACCAAACAAACTCCTGCAAATCATCCAGATTGCCTTGATTTTCAAAGTAGTCAAAGACCTCGACCCAATGTGGAAATCTATGTTCCTCTAAGCATGACTCATTCTTCATGGTTCCATACACAGGCTTCTTTCCTCGTCTTGGCTCCCTCAAATTCCTTGATTGAAGAAAGTACAAAGTTCTTTCGTTTTCAATAAACACTTTGAATGCATTGGACACTCTGAGGCATCTTACGATAGTCTGGAGATCCAGGTAGCTCAATATTTGCCTCGGTATATGACTAAGGCCCGGATTTGTCAAAAGATATGTTGCCATTTTTCTCGCGACTTTGATTTGAACGGAACAAAGACAACAAAACAAGTCTGGCTGGCTGGCTGTGTGGAATTATGGAGAGTTTGAAATATGACGTGACGCAGCTACGACTAGAGTCGACGAAATTTCACGCGCGCAACGAATCACTATGTTTAATCGCAACCTATCTAATTCTAAGAATAATCATCAAGGAATTCTTTATTTACAGAAAAGTTCCGAATTAGATCGGATTTTCAAGAACGCATATATTCATAATGACAATTGAGAAGTTCCATAATACGTTCATCTTTGTTTTCTTTAGCTACGTGTAATGCATTGATTCCTTCATCATCACTTGCAAAGATATCAATCTTTTCCTCCCTCAGCTCTTGCTCTTCCGGATTTAAACCAATTTGAAGGCGAAAGGGTCGACCACTTTGTTCATACATGAGGATTACAATCTGGTAATGTCCTTTTTCGCAAGCTTTAAAAAATGCCGTTCTGCCCAACTTATCTCTAGCATTAAAATCAATGTTTGAATGTTGAAAGAACTCCTTTACTATGTCAATCCAGTCCTCTTCACAGGCAATCATAAATGGTGTAGCTCCACAATGGTTTCTTGCATTCAAGTCAACATTTTTTGAGTTTAGAAGCAACTTGACTACATCGATTTTTCCAACTTTGCAGGCCCAATGTAATCCAGTCCTCTTAAATACATCGACCGCTTGTATATCAAGGCCCAAATCATCGGCTTTTTCGACTAGGTACTCTACAATTTCAGTGTGGCCCTCTCGGCACGCATAATGAAAGCCTGTCATCCTAACGTTGTCTGGTTTGTTTGGCTCGACAAATGTATCAGCAAACATACTGTCAAAAATTTCAGGGAACATGAACAAATTATCCGCATTAGGAAAACGCTTACGATATTCCTTCTCGTTTGTGCGGCGTTCAACTTGAATTGGCGTTAATTCGGTTTTCTTCGGGTCTTTCATGTGTCTCAAAAGCAGTTTGACAATATCCAAGCATCCATTAAGGCAGGCCCAATGAAAAGCAGTTTTACGTGTGTCATCAAAACGGCCCAGGGCGATTTCTTTTGTTTCGCTGTAGCTAAGAATAAGCTTCACAGCCTCTGTTTGAGCATGCTTACATGCCATCGACAGAGGGGACAATCTATTTTTGTGGTTATCCTGAAGCTGTTCTTGGCCTTGTATGGAGTAAGGGTTGTTGTAATGAGAGGTACTAGGCTTGAAAGCTTCATGATCAAAGCAGAATTCATTGTCAAGGCAGAACTGAAGAACTTTCAAGTTTCCAAATCTCGCGGCATGAAACAATGGACTGTACCTAGAGGATTCGTCATCTTCATCATCAATTAAGGTGTAATCTTTGATGAACCACACAAATCCTTGCAACTCCTCGAAATTTGCTTCATTTTCATAGAATTCAAAGGCCTTGACCCATTGTGGATATTTTGGGGGAACCAAACGGCGATTAAACAAAAGCGCAGTTTTTGTCCACAATTGTCTAAGTTGGCCCGTTGCACTTGCAGTCATGATCATATTTGGCGTTCTGTATTTTCTCAAGAGTTTTGATTGTAATAAGTACCAATGTCGTTCATTTTCGATAATTGCCTTGAAAGCCTTGGACACTCTGAGGCAACTCACAATGGTCGGAGTATCGAGGTAACCTAGGACTTGTCTTGGTATATGGTCAAGTCCTGGGTTAGTCAAAAGATAAGTCAACTGTCGTCCCCTTACGACTTTTGGTTTCGAAGAAGTTGTCCGTTTCGAACAGGAGGAGCAAGTCGTAATTTTTCGTTTCATTTTGGGATTTGAACGTCGAAGTCTACGCTTGATTCTCGCCATCTTGAATTGAATAGCTGGAATAGCTTTGAAACAACAACGCAGCTCGGATCGAACTGATGCTGGCTTTGCTTGAAACGACGCTACTTTGTTGCATATTGCTCGACGCGAGTCGACGAGAATTTCTTCGCGCAAGAAAAAGTTGCACCCGAACTCAACCTCTTATGTACTTTATTCGTTTCATAAACGATATCAAAAATCAAAATTCAGTTGCTGCCCTATTTAGAGAGTTTCTTCAATGCATCATAAAATCGCATGAATTTTTGCAAGAATGGGCAAAACGATTTTACAATTGATTGAATTTCTAAAGACTCCATCATCAGTTCAAGTAGTGTAGTGGCCCCACGCCCAACTCTCCATCTCATTGAATTTTAATTGTGGTAGGATTTTCTCTCAGTGTGAATCTCCATCAAAGGGATAAAATATGGGCAACTACTAAATTATGACAACTGTGAAGAACCAAAAATGGGTCTTGAAAATCGCCGTAATTCACTCTCATCCTCTACCTTCTCTCATAAAAACGAAGCATGACCAAAAAGAGCAAACCGACAAAATTCTGTTGATTTATGAATTGACAAATCTTTTTCGCTTTTTCTTTCTTCTATTCTCTTTAGAAAATGAAACCTCTCCCCTCTACGATTTCTTTCAAACGAATATTGGCTGTCTGAGGAAAAAATGTGGGAACGTGCGAGATGTTTTGCAGACTTTTAGTGCTCACTGTGATTTCGAAGGGGGCACTAAATTGTAGCTAATTTAGCTTCTAAAAATACAAAAGGAGCTTCATTTAAATTCAAATTGCTCCTTTTAAAAGAAAAATCGATGAGAAAAAAAATTGGGAAACGAAACCAAAATCTTTTTGAAAATCATCTGACCGGAGGCACATTGACTTTCGCGCAAAAAATCAAACATAAGAATCTGTAGGAGCAACTCTGGACTATTTTTGGCACGAAAATTCAAAAAATGGAACGTTGATGAAAATCAATATGAAAAGTAGAAGAAAATTCACCGTTCCAGCTACTCTGTTTGTTCCACTTGCTCCCTTGGGTCGGGCCAATGTCGTAGAAAATGTAATCAAGTCTTGAAATCTTGTACAAAAAAGTCTAGAAAGCTATTGTTCCGTTGCATTGCTCTCGGCTTCCTCCTTCTTCCCTTCGCTTCGCTCCATTTGCCGCTTTTCTTCTCTCATGATTCTGCTCATTTCCCATCTAATCACTATTGCCTCAGCGCCGAGTGAAATCTATTTTAACGAGGGAAGTTTCGACGATTTTCAATTAGAATTCTGTGCGGATAGAGTTGTCATAAAACGTAGCAATTCAATCCATATTGCAAATTAGCACCCCATCAAAAAATTTGAAATCAACGCCCAGTTTTTATGGGCCCCTCTAGAGAGTCAAGGCCGAATAAAAAATCTAAAAGTTCATGACATCTGTTTGTTAGCTGACTGGGCAACCATATTTGTCCACATTTTCCGTTATCTGTCATAGGCTCATTTTTTACCGCTTTATGTGTGATAATCGAATGCCTCGAATGGACTTATGGAGTAGCTTGAACAAGACTTGAATACTGATGAATTTCTAAAGGTATTTGACCTTTTCAAGAGTGTACCAAACCGAAACTTAACACCAAAACCCATCTTTGAAATCCTACACTTTACACTTTCAGAGTATGAGAATTACTTTTTTCACAGTGTTTAAAAATTAACCGAAATGTCTCCTTTGATTTTTCGCATAAAAATTTACAATTTTGAAAATGGTGCGTAAATTCTCAAATATCTTTACTTTTTAAAAATATACGTAAATGTGTAAAATGAGACAATTTTCAAACTCTTCGTCTGTCTCCAGTTTTAGGAGCTTCTTGACCATCGCATCGTTTTGCTTAAACTTTTCCGTTTATTTGATCTGTCAAAAATACAAAGAATCAGGCCAATTAAAAATGCCATAAAAATTTCGAAAATTCGTTAATTCCAGTCGCTATAGTTAATTCAGTGGTTTCAAGGAAGAATCTCAAAAATCTGACACTTTTTCCACGTTAACTGTCAATTTTCCTTAACCTTTCTGAAAATTACTCACCAATTTTGACACGTTTTTCGCGCAACAAAAAATTGCCACTTGTTGCTTATCTTCTCACTTTTCAAAAACCGCGTCACTCTCGTTTGGCTTTTTTGGGGCGGCGGGCGCCAACTCAGCTCTGAGCCGCTGCTCACCTCACTGCTTGGCGCTGATTTTCTCAGCATTAGGATCCCTTTTTTCGAGCAGTTGCAGCGCTTGTTACTCAGTTGTTGTTGAGTGTTTGGCTAGCCACTATGGAGATTCTCAGTGCTCTCAAATCTTGGAGTTCAAGCAAAGAAAAACTTTCTGTCTGTAAATTCGAGTCGCCCAATTTGAGATCCCCACGATTTCGAAGATGGGGTTCGAAAAAACAGCGAAACAGCAGCCAACGGAATTTACCAACTTGTCGTGAAAATCGTGCCAGTACTTCAAATAGTGTACCCAATTCTATTTTCGGTGATTCTTGCTCTGATTTGTCTTCTGTGCGAGTCAATACATTTCGTTCCGAAGATTATTTAGATCCATTCCAAGGTAAGACTCAAAGAGTTCCTTATTGAATTTCTAATGTGAAAAATGTTGGTGAATTCACGAGTCATTTCAGTTTTACGATATTAGTAGGACAAGAGAAAAAGTTAAGCTCAGAATTTCAAGTCATCCACCCATAAAACCAATGTTTGAACAAGGTCCCGACTCTAGACTTGATTTATTGCTTTTGGGAGACTATGACTGTAATCCCATATTGTGTCTTGAGTCAACATTTGACATTGACACAAAAGAGTTGATGTTATAATTCCATACAACAACGTTTTCTGTCACAAAATCCACTTTGTCTTTTCCCTTCAAAAACTAGAATTTAGCAACTTAGAATGCGTGTAAGAATGTTGAGATGCTATTTCTCAAAGTTAATTATATGTTGTTTTCAAATTATGTGCATAATTAACAGGAAATTAATGCCTGAATGCAAGTAGTGCCTCGCTTAATTAGGCCTTGATTACAAGCAAAATGATGCTTTAATTTTAGGGCGTTCATTTCTCACGCTGTTACTGCTTTGATAAAAGACAGGTAAGCTGTCATTCAGCATACTGTGACATGTCAAGAAAAACCAAGAAATTGTTGCTTCTTCAGCCCTACAATTAAAGACTTCATCTAGTGTGTTACATGCCTTGTGAATTGACTCGGAACATCCTTTCAAAGTTGTCTTCAACGTCAATTTTAGAGTCAGTTGCTACACTGTGTCCACTGTTCACGTGAGATGGTGATTGACATGAGAGAACACATATTTTTTTTCAAAAGACTTTCCCCTACCTATAGTCTGAACTCCAACCATTTTCAAACATTACTCATGCTGTCAATAAGATAAGACAAGTGTTGTCCATCTTGATCTGGAAATCTGCAACAGGTTGCATTTCTAAGTTGTTTGGAATTTAAGAAACTGATTGGTGATAAATCGCTTTGCATATCCCAAATCCAATTTGTGTGCATCATCTCTCATATGATATTGAATCTATTTTCTAAATTCTGAACTGCGGTTTTCTTTTACTAGCTACTATTTCAAGGACTACTTACCTACCCGTTTTTCCAGTGTAATCAACAAGGGGTACCAGTTCTCAAGCTGTGCAGAAATTTCCTCCTTGCATTATTCTCCAAAGTGCCATTTTCTTTTAAGAGGTTTTCCGCTTGAGCTGTGTGCTTGTCTTCGCAACGTGGTGGTGCTAAAAAAGCGACTTCATTTTCCTCTTTTTCCTGGTCTCCTCATAATTAAACAGAGTCATCTGTTCTACTATACACAGTCAGTTTCTTTTCTCTAACCCGTTTTACGCAGCTCAATTTACTGCAAATTACAAATTGGTATGTTCCTTCAGGGGACTCAGGAATTTTGCCATTTTGGGAGCTTTAGTCACACTTTAAACTTTTTGAATGTTGTCCCAAAAGATCAAGTAATTCTTGGTGGTGATGTGCTAAGTTGGCTCTTCTTCTTTGCAAAGCATCACATATGAGCATAATACGATGTTAATCATGCGGTTTCGTGAGCATGAAAGAAACGAGCGGATTATCTGCAAGAGGGCTCGAGATGAATATAAGCAAGGGGACACAAAAGTAAAAAGATCTGATGAACCCCATGATCTCTGGACGACGATCTTAGCAAAAAGGAGAAAATGATATGATGCATCAAAAGTGTCTTTGTGTTACACACTGGGGCAAAAAACATATTTTGTCTCAAAACTTCTTTTCAGATTTTAACATTTAGGTATGTTGAATTTTGGTACCTAAAATGTCCATAATTTTTTCACAAAAATATTATTTGGACTCAGTGTGTGTTGTCATCGTTCGCAGATTTTGTGAGAAATGTGAATTTTAGTTCATAAATCACTTGTATTTTTGTGATGTTTATCTTTTCAACCATGTTGATGATTATGGTCAAGACTCTTGAGTTTCCTCCTAGTGTGCATGAATATTTCCAATTTACTAGCGGTAGAGAATCCCAACGAAAAAAAAGCTCATTTCAGCTTCCTGCTGGGTTGACAAGTGATCGATTTTCAGCACCCTAGAAAAAATCTACATGTCACACAGTCTTAGATTTTTGCTGTATTAAAAAAAAAACTTGGTTAGAAAACCAAGGAAATGGTTTCAATATTCAGCATATGTGTGGGCTAAATTACCTACAGATTTTCTCCGGCTTTGTATAGCAAATGGTGTTTAAAATGTTTTGTAAAGCAAAGATGAAAAATGACATTGTGCCAGCCAAGAATTTCTATTGACCCACAAAATGGGTGAAGGAGAAGATTCGTGCGTGGCATGCACTCGCTTCGGTATATTTACTCAGTAATACTGAGTATAGTGTATGTAGTTTATATGCTTGAAAAAGGGATGATTTTCTTTGGACACACTCGAGTAATCACCCCTTTCACGGAGGGCGAGAGATGTTCAATGGCTTCATTAACTGGAGAGACTCTACATATCATCAAAATCAACAAAGAAACACATGCAACTATTTTCGTTTCATTTTCCTCAAGTAGCTCCAGTGGGCAAAAATATGCGCAAATCCTATGGACAAACACAGTGTTTAAAAATCACTCAAAAATTCTTGTTTTGCAACGTTCGTAAAGGAAACATTTTTGGTTTTTTCAGACACTGTGACAAAGTTGGCATTCTTTTAGGTCATTTTAGGGTGAAAATTCCAATGTTATCGACTTATCGACACTTTTTGTACTGAGATTCAAACATTTCAATAATTTTTGGGCACAACTGATGCACGAAAACTGTTACTAAATTGGATAAAAGCTTTTGACCTAGTGTGGTGCAACTACTCAACTGTAAGTTATATTCATGATGTTATTTTTTGCTTGTTTATTTGCACTATTTCGCTTCATTGGCTTTGATGATTGATGCGGGTAGCTCCCATCCCAACAGAATGATTCGCTTCATTAAGCAATATTCGCATTTTTCACGACCATTACAGTGTCAATCAACTGTCCGTCCTAAAAAAAGAGGGCACACATTCAGCGAGATAACGAGCGTGTCAACAAAGAGCAGCAGAGCATTGAATAGAAAAATCTCACCTTTTCAGTTGAAATGTAATCAAATTGCAAATGTGTTAAATTATGCACTGAAATCGTTAGGTAACCGTAATCATTTGAATGTTTGGCAATATACTTTGGGTGTGTCTTCGAAATGTAGCCTTTTCCCTCGCTATTGCCAGCTGACCCTGTAGTGATATGTATTGGTGCTTTAGCATTAATGTAAGGCTTATTTTTCTTGTAAAATGTATAATTGTAAATTGGCCATAACCGTTCATATGCATGTTTATGTGCCCAGATTGCAACATCGACTTGGTAATCAAGTAAGACTTCTTCTAATCCGTATTTGAGTTTTCCATCAATTTGTATACCGTATTGGGTTTTTGTCTGGTTGTTGGCACAATCCCACCATCCTTCAGAACAATACATTGGTCTATGCCCGAATACAATCACCCAAGGTCTTACTTGGCGGTTCCTAACAATATTTGTACTCATTTTGGGCGCTAAAATTCAAAACTTTTCATACTTGTTTGCTTGCTCCAAATCTGTTACCAACCATTGGTACATCTGAGTCAAAAGATCTGTATTCCCTCCATGCTTGTAATACACTTCTGTATTCAAAGATACGAAATGTATCGGACCAATAACGAAACTGTAATGCAAGTCTAGATGATTTCCTTCATTATTGTAGGGCATTAGAAATCGATTTCGATATTCATTGTATTCATTGGGATGTTCATGATTGCCTGGGCATGTAATGTAAGGTACATATGCAGCAACACTTTCAATCTCTTCCATGAATCTATCGCCTTGAAATCCTTGAAAATCTCGTAGATCATAAGCAAAATCTCCAGCATGTATCAATACATCCAACTGATTTTCATGGATTTTATTTTGTAGGTAAGGCAACGAAATTGCATTTTGTGCTCCTAAATCTCCAATGACCGCAAGTTTAGGCGTCCAAAGTCTCTGTGGAAATGTTTTAAACCAGAAAATTGAGGAGTAACCTCCAGTGGGACTTCCAACGTAGTACACTTAGAAGTTAGAAAATTAATGATTTTTTCAATGGAAACCCAGCTGCTTAGTAGTTTCCTTACTGTAAATCATTTTTGGTCTAAGGTCTCTCAAAGTCACTTTATGAGTAAATCTTGTAACATTTCCCTCTATGAATTTGAAAGATGTGCCATTGGCCAATTTGTGCATTGAGAAGGGATGCAAACCATAAAATACTTGTGAGGGAGTCCAGACACGTGTCATCCAAGAAACCACCATTTCATTAGCATGTACTTGAAAAAGATAAGCCCTAAAAGCCCTAAAATATGACGATATTTGCTTCAAAGACTTACAGCCCAATGCAAGATGAACATGTCTTGGGATTGTGAAAGAATCTGCAGAATTGTCTGTTCTAGAATTGATCCAACCTAAAAAAGATTGACCATAATCTCTTAATTTCGAAATCTAGATTGATGAGGTTTTTACCTCTGGCATGATTGTGATGATGATGCTTTGATAGATTCCATGGCAGGAGCAGGGGCAAAATATGGCACCCAATGAATGCAGTCAGAGTCAAAAGCCCAATACTCAAGAATCCTCCACACGCAATAATGCATTTCAATGAAGTCTTTGTTTCGGACTCAATCATGATTTTCTAAATGCAGTTTTTAAAGGCACACTTGTGAATAATATATCTGCTGGTGATATAGTGTGAGCAAACAGTTGTTCATGTTCTACTGCTGGCTGCTGCTGCCCGTTTTGCAAATTACAGAACATCAAAGTGACACGACAATAAGACTAGTTTGACGTAAGATGAGCAAGCAAATCTCTATTCATTCTATTCAAAAAGCAAGAATGACAAACAGCAGCCCAAAATGTTTTGAATCTAGGTCAAAATGGAATATTCTTTTGGATTATTTTCGGGCTATCTTTTTTGCCTTTGACAATGATCACTTTTAAATCTTCTTTGGATAATCTGTGAGGCATGTTTAGAAGAAGGAAAAAAGTTTTGAAAAAATTGCTCTGTTGGAGATCGTTTGACAATAGGGAGACAAATCAAAAGGGATGACGTGATTTCTTCTGACTTTGAGTGGTAGATACCTTATAAGGAGGCAGCATCAGCTGAGTTTAGCCAGACTGCCAAGTCCAGTAGAAATATGGCCTGTCTCATAACATTTTTGACTCTAGACCCCTTCATTGTGTACATCTCAATTTTCATCTCTAAATGGCATAAATCAAGTTCAGATTTTCAGACATTACTACTACTTCTCCAGGGCTATGTACTAAACTTAGTTTTTAATGGACTTTTTTTGGAGATGTGGTGTCCTTGCTCTGAAATCTAAAGTGTGGGTGAAAAGTGACACTAATTGTCAAGTCAAACTTTTTGAACAAATTTTGAGGGAAAGAAAATGATCAGTTTGATAAAGATCATTTTTAGCTATTTGAAAAGTCACCATTTTTGGTGCTCACCATCAGGTGATTTTTGAAATTAGCCTCCATTTTGTGGATTCCATTGCTCCCAGCTTAGAGGGTGGGCAAGTGACACAAAAAAGTTATCTCTCCTATTTCCCTCAGCTCACATAAAACTCCGAATGATGGGCATAACAAATGGTTTTTCGCTTTTTCTCCTGCAATCAAGCGTCAAATTGCTAGATTCACACATCGTTTCTAAAATCCCAAAGTCAAGAAGAGATGGCTTTAGGGTGGTCTGACAATGTTTGATCTAGATCTATTGGGGTCAACCAATAAATTCATCTTAAAAAGATTCTGACAAGAACTAAAATAGTTGTCTGAAAAATGAAAAACATCATTAGCATGAGCATAGAATTTCAACTGAAAAATGGCTCCCATGCGAGTAGCAGAAGGTGTCATGAGCTTCTGTTTTTAGATGATAAGCATCATCTCTCTTCGAACTTTGCATGTTTCAAGCTCAGCCCTATGATTTTGCGCATAGCAAAGGGTGAAAATTTGCATTCACACACTACTACTGCTCCTTCATTAGAAGTGAGAATTCAGCGAAAAACGAGCTTCAGTCTCTCTCTTGGGGTCATGGAGTTTAAAGGGCCTACTGGCAGACTTTTTTGCAATGACCTATTGCATGATGAAAAACTTCCTCTGAAATGTAAAAAGTTTCCTGTGTCGTGCCACCATTTTTTACCAATCCATCAATTGACAAAATCATTCATTACTTGTTTTGTGTTCTACTCTGAATTGAAATCTAGCACTGCAATCAAAAGTAGTGAAGATTATTATGCATTTAAATGCAATATGAATCGTGAGGAGGATTCTTTTTGAAAATAATTTCCCATTTTTTTATCTTTAGCCCTCTAGCCAGTATCTTGTTATTCGACTTTTTTTCTGACGTGTCACGAATTGCTGCAAGGTGCTTGAAAATTAACTGCTACTGCTCTAACATCAAGAGTCAAATATCTATTTTTAACAAAGAGAAGCAAAAACTCCATAGTAGTGTCGGTATTTGCAGCTTAATTGATTCTCTTGCTGGATTTGAGTCTACAGTTAAAGTCGTTTAACACTCAAACATGCATATATGCATTTGAGTGAAACTGAGACAAATAGTCAACTTCCGACTCTGTGTTTTCAGCCTTGTTATCAGCTTCTTCAAACAATTATTCATTTCCCCCACACATACCCCAAACAAAGCTCTCTTTTTAGTATTGATTATTGTGGCCTAATTGAGTCATTTTGTCATTTAGCAGAATGTTGTTTTCAACACCTGATGAATTTCTAGTTCGATTTTTGCATACAATGGAGAGGCAAATTTATAAATCCTCTCACCTGGAATGTGAAATTCTCTGAGTTGAATGAAGAAGTCTTTTGGGGAGGTTTTTCATTGGATGCGCTCGTGCGAACGCATGAATTTTACTTTACATTCCCCATTTATTTAAAGGGGTTATGATCTCATAATTCACCAGCTCAAGCCTAAATAAACCTTGAAGGGAGAGGTCATGACCTAAGGCCAGCCAATCAAAGAGAGTTAGGCCAATTAGATTTGCTAGCTGAGTAAGGTAAAAATCAGTTGGGAGATGTGTTCAAGTATATGTTCAGAAAGTGTGGAAAAAACTAAGCAAAAAAGAAGTTCATTTGCATGTAAACTTCCTGCCTTATTTGGTATTGCAAGAGGAGTTTTTTTTTATAGCAACCCTCCCAAAAAGAATTAAATGGCTCATGAAGCTGAAGAGTGGCTCCTAGACATTTATCATTGTGATAGAAGCAAGAGAGGGGGAAATCAAGATATACCTTTTATTGATTAAGGAACATCTGGCTCCTCTAATGACTTCATTCACGAGACCCCTTTTTAGTTTTTACAGACCATTAATTCCAACAAGTTCAAAGTCTTCAAGTGTAGACTGTAGATTCTGTTATTGTCGATATCTGTTTTTGTAAGGTTGAATCAGATTTTCGGGATTTCAGATTGACAGAACAATGTGGTCATACATTTGGAAATGTCATGCCAAATGTGGTATTTTCTTCAACGTTTTCCTGGAATTTTTCCTATGCCAATTTTTCTCTTTCTTAACTTTTGCTTTTCTTTCCAGGTATGTCACTCTCTGATCCTTTGTCTTCACCAAAGCTTAAGAGGAATGCTTCCATGCAGTCCAATAAGCCACTACATAGAATCTGTAAGTGGATTCCTCCAAGTGAAACAATTTCTAAAAGACCACTTAACATGTAAATGCAATGCTTTTCAAGAAGGTGTGATGAATATGTAAGGTGCATGATTGGGGTAGTAATTCTCTCAAAGAAAGTGTGCATCAGTATATCTTTAGGACTCTTGTAAACAACCACAACAAAAATAAAGTAAATAGAGTAGGTCATAAACGTAAATGGGCAAAATTGTACAAACAAATGCTTTAAGGAGAGCAGCAATGTGCAATTTACCAGAGTTGCTCACAGCATGAAAGATACTAATTTGCAGTTTATACAACTGTGGGTTGCAGTAATTTTTCTTTCTCTTGTTTTTAGAAAACCCAGAGATTTTAGTAATCTAGCGGTGATTTTTACGACCATGTTGGCATGAGAAGCTCTCATTTCATTGATTTTGAAAAGGGGGAGGTGGAAGAGAGACTGAAAACAAGTCTTGCCAAAAAAGGTACAACAGGGTGAAACATGTGATTACAAGTAATTTAAGATCACGTAATTGAACTCTTTTGAGTGGAAAAAACGAGAGAGGAGAGCAGCAGCAGCACTAGACTGAACATTCCAAAACATAAAAGTGTGAGGAGGGGGGAGAGAAAAACACACACAAGCACAACAGCAGCACATCACAAGGCAAAAGACTTTTGCGTATACTATAGAGTGATTCATAGTTGAGGAGTGACTCATACCATGCAAAAGGCACAAAAGATTAGGCTTACGAGCACGTTTCACTCATTAAAACTAATGTGTTCATTTTAACTCACTTTGTGGCACTTTTGACCTTTTTTAACGAAAAAGATAGTTTACAGTTATGCTTTTTGGAAGAGGAGACAAAAAAGCAAGTTTCTATCAGCACTTTTTTGTTGGCATGAATTTCCAATTAGCAGGAACAAAATGATGCAGAATCTCGTTTTTTAATATCACGGGTTTTTTTCTTAAAGATGATAGATGTGCAATAAAATGCACAGGTGGGTGGTCATTTTAGGCACTTCCACCTCTTTAAAATTCATGAAGTGCTGAGATCGTAAAAAGAGATGTTCAAGCATTTGTAGCATCATTTGTAATGTAATTTTGAGATGTCATCTCGCATGTTTTTGAGTAGACACAGAAGACATGTCTACCATGTAAAATTATGAATCAAAGTGACTCAATAGTATTGAAAGCAGTAAAATGTTACAGTTGAAACAAAATATAAGCGACAAGTGATGATTACCAACACCCCTGGTGAAGAAAAACACTAGAATCATTTGTCAGCATCAACTTCTGTCTGGCTTTGGGCGTACTCACAAAAAGAGACAAAATGAATCCAACAATCTGTCTGAGTTTCATTGAAATACATCTTATTTTTGTTGCTTTTCTCATCCGACTTTGTCAGTTGTGTCAAGATTAGCTTTAAGCGGCATCTTGCCGTTCGATACTTTTACCTGTAAAGTTTCTATATTTGTTCTTAGAAAACCTGTCTTAATTGTTTGTTAAGCAGAGTTGTCAGTAAGTTCAGAGTTTTCATAGTGACAGGGTCTGATTATAATGGCCCCAGGAAGAAGGACTTCTCTTTTAGTTTTTGTCCATCTCCTACTTTACAATCTGCTGGCCACTTGTTAGCAATCATAACTGAACAATGGACCTTCATTTCAAGCAACAATTCAAGACTGAATTTTTATAAACTTCAATGGGTTTCACCTTGAATATTTCATATCTGAAGAAGTTTATTACAGCTTTTGGCACACTCAGCATATTAAAATATCCCTAGTCTAGTGTTCATCAATTGTGTGGCCTCCCTACGTCTCTCTCTCACCCACATTCTAAAAAGTGGATCCCAATCTGAGAGGGCGTGTGGACATTAGCAGAGCAAAAAATTATTACCAATGTGCCCAGTGATTCTTCAAAGTTGTTAGCAAGCAGACGTCACTTTTATGTCCTGTTTTAAGACTGCCTGTGTGTGTGACCTAATCTTAAGTGGCTCTAAAAAGTGTACAGTGACACCAGTTGTGTAATTTGATATGAAAATGCAAAAGGTAGAATTCTGATTCAGGTCTTTGAGTTCAAATTCAAATCTTGAAATAATCAGAGCGTTTTGTACATTTTGAATATGCAATTACAGAAAACCCTACTTTTGGAGGACGATTTTGATAGTCATGAATAGAAATGATCAGCACTGTAAGTTTAGTTTCAATTTAGTAGCGAGGCCTGATTTTTTTGCTGTCAAGACTTAGTGTCATTGTACACTTTTCCTTTATGTGAAACAAGACAAGACTTTTGCTGAAGGGCAGAATGTCAACAACTGAAAATTGTTCAGTTCAAGAGATCTATTCTTCACCTCTTGATGCTTTAGAGCTCCAGCTAGATGAACATGAACCCATTTATCAAACTATAGATGAGGCCAAGTATCACAGGAGATCAATAAAATTCGATCCACCATCTTCATCCCATACATCATCATCTACTCCATCTTCTCCTAAAAATGAACCTTCAAGTAATGTATATTTGACACTTTTTCACTTGTTTCCTCGGTCAAGTAAGCAAGTTAATGATCTCTAAATTCCTCTAGGGGATTTACTGATGTGTGTTAAAGCTTTGTCAGAGATCAATTAGAGCAATCCCTTGTTGTCAAGCTTTCGTCAAATGGCTTTCATACCACGACTTGTCAAGAAAATTACTAGCTCTCAAATTCAGTCACTTCAAAGGAGAAACACTTATTCAAAGCTTAGTTAAAGGATTTAGTAGGACGTTGGCATTTTTTGCAATGTTTTGCAACACTCAAAGGGTCAACAAGTAAACGTGCATTGAAGACTTGAAGAGTTGCTTTTGCTTTAAATGACCTCAGCACATTTTTTTGCTGAGAGTAGATCTCTATTTTTCTACCTATTTTTTGTCTCAAATAGCAAAGTCTGATACAAATTGAAGCTTTTGTAGACCCTTCTTTCCACCTACTCCAAATTCTTTTATGTCTGGAATTCACTGTTTGAGGTCGTGTAAAAGGTTTGGAACGAGTGGAAATCAGTCTTAGAAACTATTTTTAGACAGTTTGCGGTACATAATGGAATTGTAAAATCTAGCAAAGACATTACCTTTGGAAAACTAGGTTGATCATGGTTGTAGTGATTATGAACAGATAGTACAGTGTGTTATAGAAAATAGTTTTGTATGCACAGAAGTTCGACAGCTATTGATTGCATCTTTTAGATGGGAATTATTCTGCAAAAGATTTACGACTCTGCATCTTTTGACTCATTGGTAAAATCATGACGAAATACTAACAGACACGTTTCGCAATATTGCATCAAATACATAAGTAGTACCCTTAATCACAGAACACCATGTTTCTGATGACCTATATTTTGCTATGTACGTAGCTACGTACATACAGTCTTATTGGTGCGAGCGAAGCGAGATTTGGGTATTTCTATCCCTGAAGGAAGAACTCATGTGATGACAAAAAATCTATTGAAGAATTAAGAAAATCATATTCTGCTCGAGCCCTTCATTGACATCGTTCGCACATTCTGCTCAAAATTTGCGATGCTCGCTTCGCTCGCTTTTTGGTGTATTTAGTAAAACAGAACTATCTATCTCTTGGGAGGCAAGGTACTATTTACGAGTCGAGACGCGAGAGCGGCTGAGTGAAAGCTCGGGAAAAAACGTTTATTTCTTCGTAGTAGTCGGAACAAAAAAGCTCTCAGTTTCAAGTCTGGAGACCAACGGGTCACAAGTAAGAATTTCGCCTAATTTTTTAAAGCTCTAGTTTTGAGGACTTTTAAAATTGCTATGCCCCGCGGTACCGCTTTTGACCATATGCAAGCGCAAGTTTATTATTTTTTCCCCTCATTTCCCCAAGGATTTCACCATTAATTATCAGATGATTCTACTAAGTAATTTATGTTAGGCAAAGCCCCAATTATATTTTTCATTAAGTTCATTTTCTCTAATGGTACTGGCATGCGAAGTATAACTCTTGGGTGGTCTTAGGCATCTATAGGAAATCATATTCACAAAGGGAAAATAGAAGCCTCAGCACAGGCAGAGTAACGCAATCTTTCTTCTTGGAAAAAAACCTAAACCTGCCTGCCAATATCTTTTTTGCAACTCATATATCTTGGATTGTCAATATTTGTCTGTTCGCAGTCTATCTTCCCTAGGAAAATGTCTCATAACAGATGGGGTGCATAAACTTGATGTAAAATCCACTTTTCCTAAAAAAACCCCACAATTTCACAATGAATAGAATTTGAAGTTTCTTGCCAAAAATTGTCTGGATATCTAGGATTGCTAAATTCTTTAAGGCACATTTTTAGACCCAAGTAGGTTATTTTAGTCCCCACGTGCTATCAAAAAAGGTCCATTAAAATTGGAACAGATTTTACTACAAATTCAGTAGTGCATTCTTTCCAATTTAGAGTCTGGAGGGTAAGAGATTTGGTCAGTTTTAATGGAAATGCTGTAAGAATGCAATAATCCTAAACTGCAACGGGTCAACTTTTTTACGAAGGAATGTCGCTACTCTGGTCAAGTGCTTTGTGTGCTTCTACTATTCACTCGCTTCCTTAGCCCTTTAGAAAATTGAGCTAGCCTATTATTAAATGGTCAGCTCCTGTACATCCACAAGATGTTTCCCACATGCCTAAATTATAGAGCAAAGGCATACTTATGTAGAGTGAAAATGTTGTGAGAAAACAATTACAGACTTACTTTTTTGCATGACCGGAGCAAAATGTGCTTCCATAGCAATTTTTTTCTCTATCAAAAAAAATGATCCGGGTTTGGGAATCGGATTTCTAATTTTGTGCTTGCAGGATTGCGGAACTAATGTTGCCATTTTCACACTTTTATTGTATATTGGGTGTGGACTTTTTTTATGGACTCCTTTAGTGTCACATAACTGTCGGAAAATCGTTCTACTTTACGCTCTTTTCTTCTTTGCAGATCTCAGTGCGGTTCGCCGTTTGATGTCCAACGAATCTACGCCTCTTCTCAGCCGAAATTCGAGGACAGCGAGTACAACCTCAAGTGTGAAGAATTATACCGACTTTTCCTCCTTTACTTGTCCTAGTTGCCGAATGCCGTTCGATAAAGCCAAAAAGCGTAGGCTGGTTGACACTTGCGGTCATGAGCGCTGTTACGCTTGTATGTTCAGAAACGAAACTTGTCCAATTTGTAACGCTTCAGGTAAGTGAAAATCAGATTTTCAGACTTTCATCTTCCCTCCACAGTGCTTGAAAATCACTCAAAAAGTCTCATTTTACAACATTGCAAGCTATGTTTAATGTTTATTTCTAAAGTTTGAATATTTGAATTTTTCCGCCAAAATCAACATTATAATCTAAAGGCACAATTTCCGCCATTTTTACCAAGAACCTTTTCAATTTAAAAGACTAAAAGATTCCATTTTCGCCCAGTGGACGTTTTCTGTTATATGAGAAACCAAAGATTTCTTGGATGAAGGAATTTTGCAGTAAAATTCTAAGTGCTTGACTCTAAGTGCTATAGCAATCAAGTTGTAAAAATTCGCCACCACCACTTTCTTGTCCTGTTGCTGTGTTCCCGCTACTTCTCTCTTCTTCTTGAGATTTAGGCTGGCAGAATGCATAATTAAAATTGCAATTCAGATGCCCAGACTTATTCATTTTTAATCCCCCTTCAGGCATATTTTGTGCATTCATGTTTGGTGGTTTTGATTTTGACATTTTGTCCTGCTGCAAATGCATTGTCTCAGAATTTGTTTTAAAAGAGATCAAGGCCCCAAGTTCTTCTATTTTTAGGGTTAGAAAAATACTCTGCGTGTGTCATAAAATGTCACTTAATTCTTACCAAGTATGCCAAATTCTCGTGTAGAAAACGTCACATTTAACCCTTTAGGAATGTTCCACGCCAAGCAAGCTTTGCTTGTAGTGCTGTGCTTGAGAATGAACCTGTGACATTAGTCACGCACCATTTCTTACCAGATTCTTTTTTAAAGTTTTTCTAACGCAAAAACGTCTCGTTAGTTTTGAAATCACAATCTGATGCAGCAAGTCAAGATTTTGTCCAAATAATTGCTAGAAAGCAAAAATGTCTCATTTTTTATTTATTTTCAACTTTCGTGCAAAAATGCACAAGATCATATGCTTAGGTATTTACGTAGTATATTCTATTGATGACTTTTGCGCAAAAATTCAAATGACTGCCTTGAATTTGTAAAAAGGGATTTTCAAACACTGTGTCATGTGTTTTTTAAGGTCAAAAAGCTTTCTAATTTTTGCCACGAGGCATGTCCCTCCACCCACCGACAAATTGCATCAGACGATTTCAGATAAAAGTCTTGCGCGTCTACACTGTGTCTCATCCTACAAATGTCCTTTGAATCTTTCGGCTCTGAATAACAGGAAATTCTTGATTTGAAAGAACGATTTCCTGTGCGAGTTTTTTACTGAAAGATTCATTGAACTTTTGCCATCCTCAATGTACTAAACAATTCTTTAAATATTTTCAGGCTCAAGTCCTCCCAAGGTGCAAAAATCCACTCCGGAACGTCCATTAAGTGTTTTGTCCACGCGTTCTAACAGCCAGATCCGCTCGTTCAGTCCTTTTCGTGGTCCTTTGCGCAACACTTCTACAAATCAAGCATACTTGCAATCCAAATACAGACAAGGTTTGTTTTTTAGTATTTTACGGAAATTCCTAAAGTCCACTCATTAGTGTTCAGCCTGCTTTCTGAATCAGGGCGGGGGTGTAAAATGACATTTCGCAGGCTTTTCCGGCAGCATTAAAACTCAAAGAAGTAAAACGGTGTGTTTATGTCCATTCCTTTCAGCTTTAGCCCCCATAAATTACAGTATTTAATTTTCTAAAATCTTGCAGATCTGTATCAGAAGACAATCAAACAAGATAGTCAACATAGTCATGAGTCCGGATTTCAGTCTGCTACCAGCCTGAATAGTTTAGAAGGACCCAAAGATTATTCACCACCTACATCACATGTTAGAGGATCTCCTCCTGGTTCAACCATCACTGGATCGATTGAAAACGACCGGAATTTGTCAAATCGAAGACTTCACTCGGCGGACAGTTATGGTTCATTAGCGTCGACATATTTGCCTCAACGAAGCTCCATTATAAAAGAAGATTTGATCAGGTACAATATTCAACCTTCTCTTTTTTAAAATTCATGTTATGAAAAAAATCATTAGGTTAAAGTTTGTGCTACTTGGGAAAATTATTTTCTATTTGCCAAACGGGTGTTTAACAATACCGTAACATACTACCAAATCCAATATTTAGACAGAATTTTTTATGAGCTCGACAGGTACGTAGGATTTCAGTGTCAGTTGGATTCTTAACAACGTAGCAATGAAAACCATTAGAAACTGGTTGGTTAAATTTTGCCAGCAAACAACTCTTCATGGCTGGTCTTATATTGTCAACGAGAAAGGCAGTTTTGCTAAATTTCTATGGATTATAGCTCAAATTGTATTTGTGTCCTTTGCAAGCTTCTTGATGACATCAAACGTTATTGTTTACTTTAATTCTACAACTAAAACATCCCTTGAAAGTACCACTTCCTCTCTTGATGACTTGATTTTCCCTGGAATATTTATCTGCAACAATAACCAAGTGAAAGCTTCATTTTTGAACCAATTGACCACCTATAACAAATCATGGTCATCAAACTTCAGAGATAAAGTTAAAAAGAGCTTTAACAGACAATTTCTCCATGGAAATGATGAAAAAGATAAAGAATTAGCATCCTTGGTAACAGAAGCTTTGAAAGAAAAGTTTAATTGGACTGAAATGATTCCTATCAGAGAAATTAGTGCTCCTAGTTGCGGAAAAGACATGTTTTTGTGGGTCAAAACCAAAGGGAAGAGTGTAAAAGGTTACCAATATGCCTACAGAGAACCCACAGATTGGGGAATTTGTTGTATGATAAGCCAACATTGGATAACAAGTGGGTTCAACAAAACAGATGGGTTCACTTCCGATGATTTTCAAAGTCCATTAGGAGTCAAGAAGAGTACTAGTGCTGGTGTTACCATCTTAGTTGATCTAGAATCATTTGATTATTCTGACAAAAAAGCACCTTCTACTGGGTTTGATGTTGTCTTGGGTGATACAAGTGACAAACCAATCCCAGACATTAATGGGTTACAAATTGCTCCTGGAACGGAAACTTTACTAAGATTTGGTGTGACTAAAACATATGTCACAGATGAAGCTAAGCAATATCTTTCTCCTACTAAAAGGAATTGTTATGACTCTTCAGAAATCCATTTGATGTACCATAAGCCTGAAGATAGTTACAAGTATGGCATGACTCATTGCTTATATGATTCAAAGTTACAAAACATAATGAAGCATTGCAATTGCACTCCAGGATTTATTAGTTCAAATGAAATCAAAAAATGGAATACAAAGAAGACTTGTTTTAGAAAGGACTTAGGATGTACAGAGGATTGGATGCATGCACCTGATGAAGAAAAGTCTGACACCTTAGAAGAAGTTGAGCTGATTGAAAATGGAGTGTTGGCCACAAAGAGGTGTCTACCCTCTTGTGATACTGATGGAATTGAAGTTACCACTTCATTCTCCACTTATCCTAATTATGCCATGTTCTTAGAAAGACCAGAAGTATGCATAATCATGCAAAAATTGGTTAGGATCTGCACAGATCTAAGGTATCAGGCAAAGAAAGAATCGTTTGAAAAAGTTTATGGTTTGAATGGCATCAATGGTTCAATTTGTGATGATTTGTATCATGCCCACAGAGAGGATAAAATGTGTAATCCAAAAAAATCCCTCAAAGAAGAGGATAAATCCAAGCATGAGAAACTTGTAAGATTTCTGTTCAAGTATGCTCAAGAAAATTTGGCATACATCAAGGTTGGCATGAAGGATCATTTCTATACTAAAGTCAAAAGAGATCTGGAAATCACAAGGCTTGACTTTTTCAATGCTGTGGGAGGAATGCTTGGATTGTGCTTAGGATTGAGTATCATCTCAGTTTTTGAACTGTTCTTTCATTTCGTTAAATTCCTCTTATGTAGAAATGTATGATCACTTCGTCCTGTAAGCTAATGTTTGCGCCCAGTCTCTTAGCAACCAAGAATCAAGTTATAGTCAACCTTATTGAATTTTACAATTCCCAGGCACGTAAATAATAGATGTTCTGAATTCCACTCTATGTAAACTACCTGATCAATCAAAAAAAAAAAAGCTTGAAAAACCCATGTGTAAAATCTTTTATTCTCAGTTGCTAAGTTACAAATCGAAAACAATTTCCGTTGCTTACTGTAGCAATCACCATAGGTTCAGTATCATTACAGTTCTTGTAAAATACACAATGAAAACCATAAAAAACTGTCTTGTACAATTTTGCCAGCAAACTAGTCTTCATGGATGGCCTTACATTGTAAACGAAGAAGACATTGCTGCAAAAGTTCTTTGGACAGTAGCTCAGATAGGCTTTGTGACCTTTGCTACCTTCTTGATGACTTCAAACGTGATTGTGTACATGGATTCTACAACAAAAACATCCCTTGAAAGTACAACTTCTCCACTTGATGAATTATCTTTTCCCAGTATATTTGTTTGTAACAACAACCAGGTTAAAGCATCTTTCTTGAACCAATTTACAAATCACAATGTGTCATGGAACTCAACCTTCAAAGAAAAATTAAAACATAGCTTTAATGAGCAATTTGTACATGGAGAGGAGGAAAAAGATAAAGAACTTGGATCTTTGGTAAAGGAAATATTGAGAAAAGAGTTTAATTGGACTGAAATGATTCCTATCAAAGAAATCAGTGCTCCTAGTTGCGGAAAGGATATGTTTTTGACAGTCAAAAGCAAAGGGAAGAGTGTAAAAGGTTACCAATATGCCTACAAAGAGCCCACAAGTTATGGTATTTGTTGTATGGTAAACCAACATTGGATCACAAGTGGCTTCAACAAAACAGATGATTTCAATTCCGATGATTTTGAAAGTCCATTAGGTATTGGACCAAGTGTTGCTGCCGGTGTGACTATCTTAGCTGATCTAGAATCCTTTGATTATGCCTACAGGAAAGGAGTTTCGACTGGATTTCATCTCGTTTTAGGTGATTCTAGTGACAAACCTATTCCAAACATTAATGGTTTGACTATTGCCCCCGGAACTGAGACTTTGATTAGTTTTGGTGTGACCAAAACCTACATTACTGATGCTGCTAAGAAACATCTTTCCCCTATTCAAAGAGGGTGTTATGACACCTCAGAAATTAATTTGATGTACCATAAACCTGAAGATGGTTACAAGTATGGCATGACTCATTGTTTATATGATTCAATGTTACAAAACATAGTGAAGCACTGCAATTGTTCTCCAGAGTTCATTAGTTCAAAGGAAATCAAGCATTGGAATACAAAAAAGACTTGTATTGAAAAGCAATTGGGATGTTCAGAGGAATGGACCACTTTGCCCTCTAAAGAAAAGTTGAAAGCTTTGGGAGAAGTTGAAGCTATTGAAAATGAAGATACAACCATCAAGAAGTGTCTACCTTCCTGTGACACTGATGAGATCAAAATTAGCACTTCATTCTCAACTTATCCTAATTATGCTGTCTTCTTAGAAAGAAAGGAAGTGTGCTTAATCTTGCAAAAGTTGATCAGAATATGCACAGATGAAGCTTATCAAGCAAAGAAAGAGTCATTTGAAAAAGTGTATGGCTGGTATGGCACAAATGGTTCAATTTGTGATGATCTTGGCCTGCCTTACAATGAGGATGACATGTGTAAAGGAAGTCAGTTCCTCGAAGATTATCATAAAGCTAAACATGTAGACTTGATAGATTTTTTGTTCAAGTATTCTCAGGAAAATCTGTCTTACATCAAAATTGCCTTGAAGGATCAGTTCTACACAAAAATCAAACAGGATTTGGAAATTACTAGACTTGGCTTTTTCAATTCAGTTGGAGGAATGCTTGGGTTATGCTTAGGATTGAGCATCATCTCAGTTTTTGAAGTTTTATTTCATTTTGTAATGTTCCTTTTATGTAGAAACAAATGAATATTGAAAACATATATAATCTCCATGATAATAAGCAATGTAAATCATCTCTTCTAAGGTATTTTATCTTTCTCTGTTTTATCTTTCAGCTACAAAAAATCCCGTGCCAAATTGCCAATGGTTTCAAGGCTTGACTATGTTCC
Source organism: Oithona nana (assembly GCA_900157175.1). NCBI lineage: Eukaryota > Metazoa > Arthropoda > Copepoda > Cyclopoida > Oithonidae > Oithona > Oithona nana. Next base: position 345,999 of record LT727898.1, read on the forward strand.
TCAATCCACCTTTTGTACTCTTAAGCCACTTTTCTTTGAAGTTCCTAATGCAGCCAACGAAAACCTCTTTATTGGAAGACAATGGCTGTTTAGAGAAACCTGTGAACATTTGGGTTCTGATCTTCCAACTAATCGTGGTCTAGTCATTGTTGGAGCTCCTGGAACTGGTAAGACAACAATTGTTCTCCAACTTGTTGAGCATAGTTGTTTTGGCAGAGCTTCAGAGTCGTCCTACCAAGGTAAAATTGCAATTGAATTTCAAAAGGATCAATTCGTTATGCTTGACTTTTTCAGATGTAATGTCATCCAAATGTTCATCCCCCATGGGCAAGTCAGAATCAATCTACAAGTCTGAGTCTAGTTTAGCAATGTCCATCACTTCATCAACCAAGACAGTGGCAATCAATAGTATGAAGAGTATAGCTTCTCAAGTAGTAGCATACCATTTTTGTCAAGCAGACAATGCACCAACTTGCTTAGTTCCTGAATTCATACATAGCATTGCAGCTCAGATATCTCAAGCACCTCAATTGACACCTTACTATCAATACCTATTATCAGAGCCAGGATTACAAAATCTCTTATCTTTGGCAGGATGTGTTTCAGATCCTGCGAGAGCATTGATTGATGGAATTCTCGAACCATTGACCAATTTGAGAAGACTTGGAAGGTTGACTGGTCAGACTTGTATTATCCTCATTGATGGTTTATGTGAGGCTGAAATTCATAGACCTGATTACGGAGATACTTTGGCTACTTTCCTATGTAAGCACTTACTTAGTTTCCCACCTTGGTTGAAAATTGTTTGTACTGTCAGAACTGGACTGCAAGATGTTACTAAGATGTTACCATTTCAAAGAATCAGCTTAGACAAAACTGATGTTGATGAAAGGTTGAACAAGGATATGTCTGACTATTTGAACCTGAGAATTCAAAGAAGTCCAGCCATCCTTGGCAATATTACACCCATTTCTTCAAAAATGGAAGGAAATCCTCAGTCAAGATTCTCCTCCTTCATGTTGCATGCATCCCATGGTTGCTTCCTGTACACCAAAATGGTTTTAGATCTCATTGAAAGAGGATACCTTGTCATTAAATCTTCTAGTTTCAATGTGTTACCAATGACTTTATCAGAAATATTTTTGTTGGAATTCAATCTGAAGTTTCCAAGCAGCAAAGCCTATGAAAAAATTCAAGATGTGCTTTCTACAGCTTTAGCTTCTCTGACTCCAATGACACCAATGGAATTATTTGGAGCCATCAACTCATTGACCACTGGATCTCAATTACAATGGGGTGAATTTCTCATGAGGTTTTCATCTCTGTCAGGCTTCCTTGTAAGAAGAGCAGATGACACAGTCATGTTTTTTCACCCCACCTTCAGGGAATGGTTGTATAAAAGAAGAGACTCTGAACCTCAAAAGTTTATTTGTGATCCACGAAATGGACATGCGGCTATAGCCTTCAGAATGTGTAGGTCTGAAGCACCTTTGAATTCTGACAGAACTTTAGATTTAGGTCACCATATCCTAAAAGCTCACATCTACAAAAATATGACGTCTTCTTCCATGGCTATACCCCCAAGAGATTTACAAGCCTTATGGATTGCTCAATCCACAGAAGATCCATCAGTTGCTTTAGGCTCAGTTAGAAATGTGGCCAGTCCAAATACCAAAGTTTCAAGATTGCTACTTTTAGCTGGAGCGTCCCCTGATGCCATCTCTGACTACCTAGATGGTGCACCACTAATGGGAGTCTTTTCAAATCAAGGGTTTGTGGATATGGTTGGTCTTCTGATTGAATTTGGAGGCAACGTCAATGCAGTGAACTCTATTGGCCAAACTCCTTTGATGCTTGCTTGTACTCAAGGCCACTCAGAAATTGTCAGAGTTTTACTACAGCATGGTGCAATTGTCAATATGACTGACAAAAAGGACAAGTGTTCATTATTGTATGCAGCTATCAATGGACACTTGGAGGTTGTCAACCAACTAGTCAGTGCTGATTGGGTTACTAGCCAGGAGCATGACTTGAGTTTGTCAGAAGCTGCCCAACAGGCTGCTGTCTCAGCATCTAGAGCTGGACATGATCAGATCTTAGAGTTCCTACTTGATATGCCTGAAGTGTCTGTCAATGGACCAGACACTTTGACTGGAGACACCTGTTTGGTTGCAGCTTCCATGGGAGGCCAAAGAGGCTGCTCCAATACCTTAGTCAGAAGAGGTGCCAAAACTGTAGTGACTAATCTATCAGATCTACCACCCCTTCATGCAGCTGTTTGTGGAGGGCATTGGGATATCACTGAAATCCTGTTGAAAGAAGGTGCCAAGATTGAACAGAAAGATGGTCAAGGAAGAACTCCAGTCATTGTTGCAGCTGCAGAAGGACATTCAGCAGTGGTTGAACATCTTATTGGCAAAAGGGCTTGTCTTGACACTGTTGACAACGAAGGGAAATCCGCACTTAGCTGGGCAGCTACCAATGGCAAAGTTCATACATCAAACTGTTTGATTGACCATGGAGCCAATATTAGCCATGCTGATAAAAATGGATGCTCTCCATTAGATTTGGCAAGCGCTAAAGGACATTCTGAAGTTGTTCAGCTTCTTTTGGAGAAAGGAGCCAATATGGAGCATGTTGACATCGAAGGAATCAGACCTTTGGACAGAGCGATTGCTGGCGGTCATGCAGCCACTGTGTCGTGCTTTTTGAGGAAGGGAGCAAAGCTGGGTCCTGCAACTTGGGCTATGGCAAATGGAAAACCCAAAATACTGTAAGTTTAAAAAAAAAATCAATTGATTGATCCGTCACTAACGTTGATGTTGTTTCAGGTTAATCCTACTAAACAAGTTGCTGGACGATGGAAATACTCTGTATAGGAGAGAAAAGTATGATGATGCATCCCATAGGTATCAATATGCAGTCAGACGAGTGCCTGAGATTTTCACAGGAATGGAAGAAACCAAAGACACTTTTTACCAATTAAAAGTTCACCTTCTCTTGAATTTGTCAAGATGCAGAAGAAAACAAGGACACTTTTTAGAGGCAGTCAATAAGGCTACTGAAGTGTTAACCCTAAAACCAGATTGTCTTGATGCTCTTCATGCAAGAGCACGTGCTCATAGAGAATCTGGAAACTTTAGAGACGCAGTTCAAGATCTGAATGAAGCTTTGAAATTGTCTCCTCAAAATAGAGATTTGTATAGACTGATTTTGAAAGTGAAAGAAGAGATGTCTAAAACCAAGTTTAACAACAACAATGACCAACCCATTGGTGCCAACATCGATGACAAAATACAGTTTGTCGATGATTCAGCTTCTGAGCTGGGAAAGTAGTGAATTCAATTTTTAGTGTTGTCCTTTTATGATAGGGCTGTGACTTTGAGATCCCCGTGCTATTATTTTGTAACCAAGTTACCAAAGCTGAAATGAATAAAACGTTTTTATTTCAAGGAAAGCACTTCTTGTATTTACACACAACTCGCTGTTGACGGAGCCTTCGGCTCCTACAGCGAGGCCTCCGGCGGGCGGCTCGCTTTGCTCGCCTACACCCCCCGCCGCTCGCTACGCTCGCCACTACAGTGCGGAAAAAAAATTGAAGAAAAAAATCTGCAGCCAAAAAAAATTGAAAAAAATTTGAAAAAAAATCGTGAAAATTTTTTCGAAAATTTTTTTTTTCGATTTTCCAATTTTTTTTTCCCGTAGAAATCTTTAATATGATGAGTACATTACGCATACAATTTTATATGATCATAGGTCAAGGGGTTCCGGAGATACGAGGGGGGACACACACACAGACTCAGTCCAGGATTTATTATATAGATTAGGCTCTGATATCATAAACATTGTTTTTCCAGTCGGTACCCATACCAACACTTGTGCGATGGGAACACGAACCGGTCTTTGTATCACCAGTTTGAAAAACCTTGAAGCTTCATGAAGAACACAGATGTTACTGATACTTATCGAGAAAAAGTAATATTCATTGACATTGACAACAACACATACATAGTAAAAATATGTATTACAAAAACTGAATCACACTAAGGAGAATAAACATCATCAAGCACAAGGGTTCTATTTTCTTGTCAGAATCCTTGGCACATTCTTGATCGACAAACATGCATTTTACTCTTTCCCAAGTACCGTTATGATTTGGACCATCAGTGATATCAAATACATGTAACATGATTTGGTACTCATCAACCAATTTAATCCATTCATGTGGTCTACTTCTCTCGAACTTCGGTCCAATTGCCATGAAAATCCCTCGCATATCAGAAAAGTTGCCGTCTTGACTATATCCGTCCGTAATATCATTGTATCCATGACTTCCGCCCAATTTTTGTAGAGTTTCGTTATTGGTAGGAAATCCAGGCCAATATAGATCCGGATTGGCGTTATCAATGCCTCCCGTAACGTTATTTTTCGGCGATACAATCAAATCTAGCAAAAAATCTGCATCGCTAAGTCCAAAATACTCGGGCATTTCATCTTTCTTGTACACATCAATTTCTTCCCATTGTTTCAAATCTTCATATACATTGTCAACGTTTGAGTCATTTTTCAAACCAATATTGTATCCATCAATTATGACATCTATATTTTCAATAGATTCCTCCGATAAGTGACTACTCAATGGTTCATAATCAAAGTTAGAATTTCTTGTCATTCCATGGTCAGACAAAATGATGACATTGACTACATTTTCTAATGCTCGATCTTGTATATCGATTAGTAGTTCAAGTAGAGCCTGGTTAACATCAGAAACTGCGGTTTTGACCTCGTCAGAATCCGGACCGTAAGGATGTCCAAGTGAATCAATATTCAAGTAGTAGACAAAAGAAGCATCTAAAATTCCATTTTGAATATCATCCAAGGAATCTTCTAAAGCTTCTTTGAAAGAATTGATATCTGCTGAATAATTTGAACTGAAATATGGTTGGCATTTCTCGGGTAAGATAGATTCGTTGTTGACGATGAATGGAACATCGCATCTTGACCATTTGTGTAAACCAACTTTGTACCCATGAGCCGTAAGGGTTGACCAAATAGGAATATGGCCTTCCCACCACTTTTCGTCTCTTGTAGAAGAATCGTTTTTAGGATCAAATCTTTCGCCTGTTTTGGGATCTTGCATATGATTTCCAGTGATTTGATGGCCTTCCGGATACAAACCAGTAGCAATTGTAGTCCAAGATGGCCAGCTTAGTGAAGGTAAAATGGGCTGGACATAATCAACGATAACTCCTTCGTTTTTTATCTTTTCGTAAGCACCTGTATTTGGTTCCATTCTTGAAAAGTAATCGTGTCTGCAACCATCGAGCATTATGACTATCAATTTTGGATTGTCATGTCCGGAACATACCCAAAAGAGGGTAAAAAGTATCAATAACCTCATCGTTTTTGTACTTTTTTTCTTATCTCTGCTTCTATATGTAAGTGTAGTGTCAACAAGATCATTATTACTACGTAGTAATCCGCGCACACCTTTGTATCAAATTTATCTTTACTACAATTTTATCCAACTAGTATTCTAAATGCAAAGGAAGTATTTGTTGGCGGATGTATGTAGTGAAAAATTTCTTTCTAACATGATGTTGAATGTTGATTGTTGGTATGAGTAAATTAATGATTGTATTTTAACCTAGAATTGATTTTAATCGGGTTGCGCCCCTCCCCCACCACCAATGGTTTAACAACCAACGCCGATGGTACTTACGTACGATACGTCCACACCACCTAGCTACGACCTGCACTACAAACGTCAACCAGCAACAGTTTAACAAAAGATTCCGACGAAACCAGTCGTATTTTATTGTGAAAACACAAAAGTATTTTTTAACGTTTTTAACGCGAAAAAATGGACCAATCCAAATTGTGGAATAAAGGACTTCGAATTCTTTCGGTGCTGCTTGGACTCGCTTTGATAGCTTGTTCTATTTATCCATCCATTACAAGTTACATGGAGACTGAGGCAATGCAAGGAAAGTATTTGGAGGAAGAAACGAATTTACGGATGAGTATTCTGGAAGACGAGGAAATGACGACTATAGTGATGAAAACGATTGAATTGGTATTGCACAATTATGAATTAGGAGTTTTACCTATTTCGGAGATAACTATTCGGCCAATGCTGGACCTTCTTGAAAACTTCAAGCTTCAAGACTCTTCAGCCATCTATGCCATCGATGCCATCGAAGTAAAATTCAAGAAAATGAAGAATCGCCTCAACAAGTGCAAAGAGAGGATGGATCGTTTGGCATATTCAGCCAGAGGGGCGTTCCTTGAATATCCCACAACATCCAAAGCTTTGAATGAGGTTGTTAAGGACATCGAAAAGGTCCAATCAGCCTATCGCAATATTCAAAGGTTAGCGTCAGAAGCACTACTACTACGATGGCACTTCTTATTCTACGTAATGAATCAATGCACAACGAATTCTGTTCTTGTAGCAGTGGTGGTAGAAGTACTCATTGCATTTGAATTGCTGCTAACTCCATCGAAATGGAGAACAGGGCGAACAGTTGGATATACTTGTGTGATTTTAGCTATACAAATCTACCAATCCCTACAAAAAAGTTCCCTCTTGAAAAAACTTAATGAATTTTCATACGATGATGCTTCAAAAATCAATGATCTTCTTGGGATTCCTATCCTTGTATGGGTTGCAGTGATCATGATGTGGATGAACCAAATTGAATACGAAATGTTGGTTGACTTTTGGAAAAGGTGCACAATTCAAACGTTGACGAAACGTGAACGATTTTTCCAAGAGAGAAAGAAACTTGTTAAACAATGTACCAAAGTGAATTCTGAGGAGAAGATTGAAGAAACCAAAGTTCCCAGCAAAGCTCTATCAAAGGAGGTTAAAGAGTTTGAGTGTCCAGTTTGCATGGAAGTCATGGAGGCTCCCTTACAGATTTATGGTTGCTCCAATGATCACTTGATCTGTTCCAAATGCGTTAGATGCGTCAACGCGTGCCCAATTTGTCGTTCAAGCTTTCGTTCGCAGAAGCCTAAGCGTAGATTCCAATGCGAATCGTTGCTTACGCTCATTCTTCAAAAAGAATCTTTGAAAATCCAAGACAATGAATTTTTCACCAAACTGGAAGAAATGTACGAATGTCCGGTGTGTTTCGGAACCATGGGAGCACAATCTCATATTGTGGGATGTAAGAACGATCATTGGTTTTGCTCGGATTGCATGGATTCGTCGCACTTTGAATCGTGTCCAATTTGTAGAAAAAGTTTTAAAAAGCAGAAGCCAAAACGAAGATACAAAGCCGAATCACTGTTTTGTGCAATTTTGTAAAAATAATTTTGAAAGATTTGAGAAACCCAATAAATCAAAACTTTATAGAGCGAAAACTTCGTCTATTTGCCTTTAGAGTAAATCTCGTAATCCGGAATCCGAACCATTTTTAATCTTGATTTTTAAACTTCAGGACTTAGACTAAGGTTCTTATTTCTACTTTTAGATCGTTTACTACTTTTCCTTCTCCTGACGGATTCTTGGTTTTGCGATGAATGCGTTAAAGCATCTAAAACAGTACTCCCATCCACTTGCAAGCTGTTTCGCCTTAGACTTCTGGATCGTCTTGGTTCTACAGCCAAGGACATCTTTTTGCTTTTTAGACTAGACTTTCGTGCAAAATCTGGTTTATCTGTCAAACTTCTTCTTCTGTTGCTGTTATGAACAGGTTGGTCCTCCATGTTCAACGATGAAAACATTTGTTCTGTTTCATGTATCAATCGTTCTTCTTTAGCTGTCAATCCGGATTGGACTAGATGTTCCATAGCATTAATGGCGTGGAAACTTCTCCTTCGTTTCAACTCTTTTAAGCGTTGTTTGTCAATCTTTTCCTTCTGTTTGGTTGGCTTACTACCGAATGTTTTGACATGGTTTTCAACCAGATATTGATAGGCTTCATGGTAGGTCATCATATCTTTTATGACACCATAAGGGCTATAGTTTTCGTCAGGTATAGGGCCTCCGTTTTCTTTCCATTCTTTAGCTTTCTTTGTGGCTGTTTCACCAAGTAATTCAAGCAACTGAAATTGTGATTTTGATAATTGATACACAAAATTATTTGTAAGTCACTAAGTTATTTGCAAGACTTACCTCTCGTCGTTTGCGTTGAGTTAGATATGCTGTGAACAAGGATGGTTTTACCCCTAATACGTATAAAGCCTTGTGGTAATCAAATTCAGCTTGTCCAATGACTAAAAGTAAATATAGTTTGATTAGGTTAGGATGAAAGATAGCTTGGATGTTTTTCAAAAAAATATATCTTACTATTTTCTGGTGCGTCTTGCATGATTGCTTTGCTAGTTATGAATAAACAACTACTTCGGCGTGTGGCCTTCTAAAGTTAGCTTTTCTCTTAGCGCATGATCAATTGATCATGACATAGCCTTACAAAATGCTAAAGGATTATCACACATGTTCATTCGTTGTTCGACTTTGGCAATATTCAAACAACATTTTCCTAATTTCACCAACCAAAAATCACAAATATTACCGTTCAAAGTTTCAAATTCTTACCATTTGTCCTGTTTGCATCCGCGTGGAAATTATGATAGAAGCAATTAGCACCTTTACAAATATAAGTATTGACTTACCTTGGAAATTATTACTTGTCTTGTCTATACTTGGCCTAGGAAAAAAAGGAGGCAGGAGACTAGAGAAGCGTCGACCGTCGTAAATTCGCTGAGGCCCAAAATTATAATTGATATATTGATGCAACTTCAGAAGAAAAGGTAATCCGGATTGCATTGCTTGACTGCTTGTTCTTTTTATTGCAAAAGCATCATATCAATTACAAGCTTACGAATTTTCTTCAGATTCGCTAGATTCAGCTGATTCATCTTCATCAGTCTCATCTTCATCAGACTGATTGGACCAACCAGAATAATTGAGAGGCTTACGAGGCTTGCCAAAATCGTCAAATTCTTCATCTAATTTAAATCTCTTCTTTGGTGGTTCATCCGTTTCTTCTTTTCCCGTTAGGAGCATCGCAAGACTGGCCAAATTATCTGTCCCAAGGTGACACAGACTTTTCTTGTCATAATTGCAATGCTTCATCAAGACGTTGACAATTTGAGGATTTTTCCTTGCTGCATAAATGGCGGATTTGGCTTTGTCAATTTTGTTCTCTTCTGGAAACTCTAGGAGAAGGTTGACAATGTCAATGTGTCCACGATTAGCAGCCTTATCTAAAACATTGAAGCCATCTTCGTAATGTTTGTAATAATCCCATCGATATTCCTTGCCACCATATCGCTCATCGCCTAAGTCGCAGTTGCGATGTCGTTGATATTCATCGTCTCCGTCTTCACAAGTTGGTAGCTTGAACTTTAGCGACTTGAAATCGAACTCCGTTCGAATCATGACTTCAACAAATTCAAAATTTCCATCATGTACGGCAAATTGTAAGGGACACATTTGATCATACTCTTCATTTCTTTGATCATACGGATCCTTCTTCGACTTGGCATAGTTGGTATCATCGGAAAGCGTTGTCTGATGCTTGTCAAAGTAATGTTCTAATCCATTGACGAGTTTTTCAATGTCAGAGACACTCATCTCATTTTGGACATGTTGAATTAGTTTCTTCCACTCTGGAAACTGTTCCAATAAGTCGACTGCTTGAATCCCAGAACAATGCTCAAAGTCGTCGGTCTCTTGAATCATCCAATCTTTTTTAATCAAAGAGAAGAAGTGGTCTAAACGCCAGAATTTCTGTTGGTCAATGAATTTCTTCCAAATTGGCGAAACATCGCAACAAGCCTTGATTGAATTATAAGACAGGAATCCTAAGATTTTATTGGCAACCAAGGAATAACCAGGGTTCGTGAATAGCATATCCAGGTCCATGTCTGGGTCTTTTCTTCAAACTTCTTCAAGATTCGATATCAAACCAAGACTCGTTTCACATTCACTGTCGCCACTCGCCAGTCCAGTCGTCAGCGTTCAGTTTGGTTAAGAAAAGAAAATTCTCAGCACGACAACAAGCTCCAGATTGGACAAGCCCCGGCCGCCATTTGCAAAAACTGAAATGTAAACAAAAATTCGAACGCTGATTGGTCAATTTCGACTTTTGCGGACCCTCCTCTTGATGCTCCCCATGGATCAGCGTCCGCTCAGTCAGCAATAAAACGGTTGGTTTTGGCGCCGACGGCCGAGGCCGAAATCTCAAGACAAAATGTCTGAAATAGAAAAGACAATCTGTTTAAAGCGACAAATTGAAGAGCTGCTTGCAGAAAATAAGCGACTGAAGCAAGAAAATTACCAGGACATCAAACAAACCATCAAAGAGTTGCACGGAGCGTTAAAGTCCAGATATGTTCGTTTGGACGAACTTGTCGACAACCCCGGATTGAGACACGTTGCATGGTACATTTTCAAGAAATTGGATCCCAAAAGTCTTGGCAATTGTCGTTTAGTATCCAAAAGATGGAAAGATTGTATTGGCGAAAGCAGGTTCTGGTGGCACAAACCATTGAAGATATGTAGGCGAAGGTTGCCGAAAAGTTGCTTTGGTTTCGGGAATATTGAAGGAAAACGTCGCGATTTTTTCGAATCATTTGAGTACATTTACGAAAAGAAACCTGTCGAAGATTTGAGGGTGTTTGCATTGTTTTTGATGGACTATATTGTCTATTTCAAAAATACTCAATACTCCTACTGGACTAGACTAGGTCCAGTTGAATATGCTATTGACAAAAATAGGTTGGATGTTTCCCAAATCTTGTTGAGATCACCTATGAAAAACTTTTTGATGCATGAAGCGTGCAGATATGACAATGTTCAAGTTGTGCAATTGATTTTGAATTGCGCTGAAGAACTCCAGATTGACTTGAATGCTAAAGATAGTATTGGCTTGACTCCACTCCTTTGTGCAAGAAATAAGAATGTCTTGCAATTACTTTTGAGCGATGACAGAATTGACGCTACAGCATCCGATGAGGAAGGTAATATCCTGCACCGTGTATGTACTTCTCGGGCCCCTGGTTTTGTCGATTCAATGGCCGTGCTTGTGCAATCACCCAAAATACAATTTACAAGAAATGAACGTGGAGACACACCATTACACTGCGCTTTTCAGATCTGGGGAAATCATTCGATAGAAGAACTCTTGTTGAAATTTGCATCGGAAAGAAATGTGGATGTCAACCAAGGAGATGAAGATGGCGACACGGCAGCTCATCTTGCATTCAGTAATGGATTTGGTCACCCCGAAAACATGCAAAGTATCCTTTTAATGGAATTGTGTCCAGATATAGATATGATTCTGAAGTATGCCAAGCAGGCTGGAATCAATCTGGAGGCTGTAAATAACGACGGAAGAACTCCATTGCATCTTTTGTGTGCATCAAGCTCGTCGCTTTTATACATTGGATACTTTCTTTCCTTGGCTAAGGAAGAGTATGGAATTGAATTTAACCTCAAATCTACTGACAATAACGGAAAGACTCCAATAGAATTGTGTCGAGAATAATCGGTTGAAATAAAACCTACCTTTATGTAAAATACAAAAATGTATGGTCCTTATCGCAACATTTGTGTCGATTGCGTGCAACCTTTCTCATGTGTGAGTACGAAATGTTTCTTCAATAGATGATTGGAACAACAATTTCTTCTCATTCTTCGTCCTCATTGTTGGCAAATGACAACGATTTCCCTGTTCAATGCAGTAGCAAAATGTTAGTCAAGATTAAATGCATACAGGAAAAATTCCAAATGCCAAACCGTCCCAAGAGAGTTTTGGTTAGAAACATGAGACTCAGAGTCTCGTGTTGGCTCCCCCTCTAACTTTCCTTTTTTGGTGAAAGTGAGCGTTTTTGCAAGGGAAGCAGAAGTGTGCAGAAGAAGGCCGTTGCAAATTGCAGTTCCCCTTCTTCCTCCATTTGATAGGCCTTTATCTGTGACCTTGAACTTGACAGAGGCCTGGGAGAAGGCTGAGAAGAGGAGAGTTGCCTTTGCTGCCACAGCTAGTCCCTGTGCCTACTGCCGCAATGCAATCCCAAGGCCACTGCTGAAGCTTCTTCCAACTTGGAGATGGAGGAGGTGCACAAGCGCACATTTTGCACGATAGGCCCATACCAAATAGTGGTGTGTTGCCAAGGGGGCCTCTTTCTACTATAACAGAGTTGGCAAAGAAGGACTTTCTCTCCTAGAGATAGAGTAGAAGTCGTATATTCCAGATGAAGCTCTGCTACTGCTGGTCTTTCCAAAATAGAGTGGAAACTTTGGCGGGAAATTACTGTCCAATTTTCAGTAGATTTATGATGGCTTTACATTTTCATTGTGTTCTGAAAGCTTTGATTCATTGCTTAACTGCTGCTGCGCAATATGTATCTCATCTTTTAGAAAGCATTCTGATAATGAAAGGTGGAAACAAGTGACTCTTAATTTCTAGCTAGAAATTTGAACAAATGCCCACACAAAAATTAAAGCTTTCACTCGAATTACATTCTCGTGACGGCGACTTTCCTGTTTCCAAAATACGTCAGTATGTATCGTCACGTTTTTCCTATTGCTTGCATGCAGTACAAACTGACAAAGTTTTTCTCGGTCGAGTAACTCTAATCTTGGGAGCCTTTCTCTCCGTTTAGAAAGAAGGAACAAAGAAAGGAGGCCTCGTTTTCTCCCTTCCGGATGGAGGATAGGCCAAAACGATGTGTGGAAGAGCATCTATGACACGGTCCGTTTGCAGCAGTACCAACATCATCATCAATGATAACTGGCGTAGTATTCTCGAGATTATGATACAGTACAAAAATATATTTAACGAGGTTAGGCTATAAAAGAAGGCTGCCAAGGTCACGGCGAATATTTTTCAGTAGAGAGAGAGAGGAACATAGTAGGCCTCCCTTGAGACCTTGCCTTTTCTCAATGGAAATAGTAGAAGAAGACTCTACTAGCTTCAGTGAGTCAATACATTGTAAGATTGGCCCGATATCTGACTACTCCAGTAGCAGTCCGATAGATAAAAAGACAATAACAAATACATTCTACTACTTCATGAGATGTTCTTGAATATTTAGATAGTATCGACTACTTCTTGACTACTACACACACTTCCAGAGATTGTCACATTCAGAGGAAAATGGTATCAGTTTAAAGGATGTAATACCCGTGAGGCAGGCCTCACGTGTACCGAAATGAGAAAATGCATTTCTGTTTCCGCGTGGGCCTAGAGGGGCATTTTGAAAGCTATGGATAGCACCACTACTACTCCACTGCTGTTCTGCACTGCACCAGCGGTTGCTCCTTTGCTCCATCCCTACTAGCTACTCCTAACCTTGAAATCCTCTGCGTATCCCCATAAGCCTCAATTATTTCGCGTGACCTTGAAAGAAGTTCTCATATAAACAGGAAAGAGAGAATTGTCATCCCATGGGAACACGATAAATCCTCAATGTAATCTAGAAGAAGCTTTTATGATGCTTGTGTGCAAACAATTGAGAGTTGTAATATCTAAAGGTAGAATGATGATAATAATAGGATACAACAGCAGCAACTGTATTTGCATGAATTATGAGGTCCTAAAAGTTTCAAGTACATTTTGCTCATAGTAGACATTCCAAAGTTAAACGTTTTTGTACCCTGCTTCTGCGTCTTTTGTAATGCAAAAGATTATCATCTTCTGCTGACTTTAAAAGAAAACTCTGCTGCAAACTATGTAATGAGATGTTTTGAAAGCCTGTGTAATGATGATGAGTGTCGGCGTCAGTTAGAAAGGCATATCAGGTGTGTAACACTTGTAGTAGCATAGCATGCGAAAGATAGCAGCAGCAATATGCATGCATATTTTTTCGCGCTTTGCTTACTAAATTCTTCGTCCCTTTTTTTGGCCTTCTCTCAAATATTTTGCAACGTCTCTATAAAAAAGGAGGCAAGGAACGAACGAACTCGTTGAAAAAAGGCATCTCTCACGGTATTTTGCCGTCAAACGCAGGCGCGAGTGTCAACATGAAAAAATGCATGAATTCTCAAAATTTCTCTTTGTTCTTCTCTTCTTCTTTCTTTAGGAGTCACGGCATACATGTCACATACAAGTCATTTCCTACCTTACCAAAAATAACGAACGATATTTTCCTATTCAATTGTCATTTATTTGAGCTTTTTCTGCTTTTCTCGCATAGTACACTTGTGGTCCAACAAAAAACTCTTTGTGTAAAATGTGGCTACGCAGAACTCACACTTCCAATCCTTTGGCTTATCTCCATGCACGGTATTCATATGCCATTTCAAGCCTCCTTTTTGTGTAAACTTTATGCCACATAAGTCACATTCGTACTTAATTCCTTGATGAACATTTTGATGGTGAAGCTTAGCAAAACTTTTGGTTGTAAATTCCATTTCACAATCTTTACACGGGTGCATTTTCTTGTAACCATTTGCATTATGGACCACTTCTTTATGAATCCGTAACTGAGAAAGACGGTTGAATGAGTTTCCGCATACATCGCAATTCCATCGTTTTCCGCTATGAATCGTATCTCTGTGCAATTTGAGTACATCTGAACGCGAGAATGTTTTCCCACACAAATCACAATTGTATTTCTTGAATTCGTGTATTGATACTATATGTTTTCGTAAAGCTCCAAACAATGTAAACGATGCTTCACAAAATTGGCATTCGAGTCTCTTCTTTTCATGTACCGATTTGATGTGTCTTTCAAGTGCTCCTTTACTTGAATATTTCTTATCGCACATTTCACAATCGAATGTTGCAGTTTTAAAGTTCTCATGAACACGCTTGACATGTTCTTTCATTTTCCCCATAGAAGAGTATTCTTTATGACATATTTCACAGAACCATCGTTTCCTTTCATGGATATTTTCTACATGCGTTTTTAAAGAACTCTTTCGTGAGAACACTGCTTCACACAAATCACAACTTATCTTTTGGGGGACTATGTGATGAACTCTTCGATGATCCCGAAAGCTGTCTATGTTTTTTAATAGTTTTCCACAAAAATCACATTTACATTTTTCAACGGTCGTATGCATGACAACATTGTGACGTTTTAATTCGGACAAGTTATTAAATGACTTATCGCAAAATTCGCATACATGATTTCTAATATTCAGGTGTACCCTCTCCTTGTGGTTCTTCAAACTTCTATTTGTTAAGAAAGAACTTTCACACAGATCGCAGTAGAATTGTCGTTCATTTTCACCATGCACGTGTGCATAGTGCTTCTTGAGATTGATTGAAGATCTGAACACAATCTCACATATTAAACATTGTGAAACAATTTTCAAGTGAATCTTTTCTTTATGCTTTGATAAGTCATACACATGGGCGAACCTTTCGTTGCATATGTCACACTTTGCTTTCATTTTGCCTTTATGTTTGATTTCTATGTGCCGGTTCAATAGTTCTTTTGTATTAAAGCACTTATCACATTTTTCACATTCAAACATTTTGTCTTCACTCTAGGTTGGCCTCGGTCATGGAACTAAACTGACTGTGCTGTGGCTGGTGTACAAGCGATGCACAAATTAAACTACCTACGCCATTGGATATTACGTAATTGGTTTCGGTAGAGAAATGTGTTTTCTAACGCAACCTCGCAGCTTTTTAAGAGTTGATTTACATTCGTTGTTTGATAGAGAATAATTTTGTGAAACAAAGAAGTTTGTATGTAGGAGGAAATGCTCGGGCTTATGTCCCGATCGTGTCTATGGTCAATCCCCCAAAGTCATACAAAAAGTCAGACATGTACGGATATACAAAATCCATCACAATGGTTCATTTTTTGTGTGGCTACTGGCTATCATGGTTCATTACCCGATATGAAACCAATTGTGTCGGAGCGACAGGATCAAATTAGGTTTTCTCTATGTTGCACTCTGGAGGCATTGATGGCTCAGAGGGGAGCCAAAAAAAAGTGTGAGCAGAGTACAAGTACATACACTGGTGACTCCAGACAGAAGTGTATTAGGGCAAAAAAGCGTCGATGGCTGTAACAGTAGCAGAGCCACAAAAAAGTGAAAGCCAAGCTCTAGACGTCTTGACAAAAAATGGATGAAGACTGGATACAAGCGGCGAAGCATTTATTTCTACTTTAGTCAATTGTAGCGTGACAACCAAAATGATAATTTTTTGTGACCAAAAAAGGGCATGAATCTCTTGCTCATGCTATGTGTCTTTCTAAAAACTGCGTTGTTGGCACAAAGAGAGAAAAAAGTTGCTTGTAGAGCAGCTCAGAGGAGCTGAAGCTTGATGAGCAAGCAAACGCATGGAGTTTCAAGTCGAGCATAACATTTTTACGTGGCTTGTTGATATGGAAAGCAAAAATTTGGACCGCTTCCAAAAATCGTAACTGTCATATGTTCCTGTATCCTGCCCCCTCTATATGTATTATGTACTGTATGAATTGTGATACCCTACAAAAGGTAGCACGACATACACACAAACGTATCTCCAGAGGAGCATAAAATCGAATTTCTTTCTTCCGTTTTGTAAGGAAACGAAGTCGGGCTGCTGGAAAAGGAGATGAAGCATTGCTGATGCTAACAGATTTTAGAGAAGCTCAAATTGGACTCGACTAGGCATCATGTGCATTTCCTCTAGTATTATTTGCTACAGAAGTAGAAGCCCTTTTCTAGCCATCTTCTCTCATCCTCTTTCCCAAATGAGGCTTCATTTTCACAAGAAATCCTATGTGCATCTTGAAGCCTGAATATTCTGCTCCTTCAATCTTGAAAAGCCTTCACTGAACTCTACTGTGTTTTCACAGCTGTCACAGTTCAGCAAGTATTGATCCATACCTAATACTAATACCTAATGATAGCTGTATTTTTGATTGAATACCTATTTCAATATCGATGACAGCAGCAGCTGAAACAATGAATGCCATTGATTCTTTCGAACAACCAAGTTTGGCGGATATTGTTTGCTACTACTATACTACTACACTCTGGGTAAAGTGCAAGTAAGGCTGGCAGCAGCATAGAGCAGCTAGGCCTACCTACCATGCTGTCAAAGCTGGCTATGCCTATCTGAGGATTAGAAAGGGAGAGGGAGGAGCTCTCTGTACTAGGCTAGGCAAACGTCAACGACGCTCACGCCTTCAAGTTCAATGTGTTGGCCGTGTCATTTCGATACTGTCCCTGGCTCTATTTTTGCTCCGATGACAGTACAAAGTACACAGGGATGAGGTGAGGGGGGTAAACTGATAGCCTTTAGATACTACTCTCAGAAACATTTCTATCCCTCACTCATAAATCTCTTTGAAACGGGGCTTTTTCAAGACTTTCTAAAGTCTAGAAAGCAGTCATTTCCAATTTAGTCCTGTGCGAAGACTGGAAATTATGTCAAGGCTTTGTTTGGAAAAATGACTATAATTATGGCTGTCAAAATGAGTGTAGGCCTTTTTCAGGCCTAAAATGAAAGGACCCTCTTGCTTGGCCTCACCACTTTGACAGTAGAGAGCTTTCTAGCGTGGGAATTGAGAGAGAGAGAGGGAGAAGCCTAAGAAAGCACAGTGTGTGAGACAGTGTTGCGGGCTTTGCTTCTACTACTGTGTGTGTGCAGTGGCAACGGCGGGCTTTTTTATATTAAGCTCTCGCTTTTGGCCTTCTCTGTAGCTTCACAAGCTTCGCCGTCGAAGCAGCAGCAAGCAAGCTAGTCGGCCAACGTTGAAGGAAAACGCTCTCTCTTTCGTTTCAAGTCCTCTCACTCGCTCAGGCAACGTTGTGGGACGAACACATATGACATTTGACACGACCTGCAAGTGATACAGCCATTGACCAGATACCATAACGGTAAGTTATTTCAACTCTAAAAGCCATCTAGGCTCGTATTTGATAGCTGTCAGTCCTCATTTATAAGCTTTGAAGGCGCTGACTAGCTTTCTAGCCAAAGTTATTCAGTATGCCCTTGAAAAGTGTACACTTTGACAGTAGTATTAGGAAATGACAAAAACGTGCTCGAATTCCTTTTGAACTTTTTGAACCTCGAATTGCAGAACTCTAATGATTTTATATACAATAATATGTATCATGAATTCATGAAGATGCAATGCTGTTTCTAATAATGACAACATGTAAAAATAAATGGCCAGGACAGTTTCTGCTACTACATAGTATCCAATAATCCGATAGTAGGCCTCTTCGTTCATAGATCAAAATTGGTAAGAAGAAATGGAAGTGTAATGCTACATTTTTGTTATTATCGATTTTAGATCAAGGATGATGGTCACTACCTAGGTGACCCTCTAGACCGCAGCAACAACAGTTCAGTGTGACACAACAGAAGAAGCGAAGCAAAAAAAAAAATCAAAGAAACTCAAAGTCTTTCTAGTCTCACTTCGACCACAGAATTTACAAGGAACTTGGAAAAACGAAAATTGGCTTGCATCACTTGAAGACTGATTGATTGGAGAGCATATTAAATTCCAACCGAGTGTGATAGATCACCATGCATGTTGAGATCAAAGTGGCGCAAAACTTTGTCCTTAACTTCCTCTATAACAAGCTGCCTCGCAGGAGGGTCAACTTGTTTGGAGAGGAGCTCGAGTCCGCCCTCAGGGACAAATTTGCCGACCATTGGTACCCGGACAAGCCTTTCAAGGGGTCGGCCTTTCGATGTCTGAAAATCACCGACCCCGCCGATCCTGTGCTCAACAGAGCGGCCAGAGAATCTGGTAACCCTGTGCCGGACATTGTGGAAAACTTGCCTCAAGATTTGGCCATTTGGATAGACCCTGGAGAGGTCTCTTACCGCATAGGTAAGCAAAGTAAGTTACACCCATTTTTTTTACTACTACTTCTTAGCTTACAAAATATTTTTGCAATCAGATATTGCACTGCGCAGCACTAGGATTGCCAACGCAACGAAAAATGCAAGGAAATCGTAAACAAAGTTTTCTTATTACAGGCGAAAAAGGATCCGTCAAAATACTCTATTCCGAATCCTTGGATGGTTCCTACCTACAAAATAATTACAACGGCAGTGGCAGCAGCGACGAGTCCAACAGCAGCCCTGAGGCCGCCGCCGTGGCTGCGGCTACGGCTGCAGCGATGGCCGCCGCAACCTCTTGTCAGCAAAACAAGTTCCAAGGCAATTTCCTGCCACTGGACAACCTCAATTTGGCCATGGGAGGGTTGACCTTGAATACCAATTCTCCGCCTGCTGCCGCAGCAGTGGCAGCAGCAGCCAATGTCGCGCCTCAAGCTCCGCCACCGACAGTAGCACCGCCTAGCAAACCCCAACAGCAGCAGCAGCAGCAGCATTCCCCTCAACTTCCAATGAATGGAGGGACGTCAGGTGCAGGATCTACTGGTTTCGCGCCTTTTCAGCCTCCGCGACCTCCACACCAACCTATCACTTACACGGCAGGAACTTTTGCACAGACCAAATTCGGCTCGACCAAACTCAAGTCCAATGCCAAGAAAACCAACAGGATGTCACCCACCGAGTTTTCTAACTACATTAAACAGAGAGCCATGCAGAAACAAGGAGGAACTGGACCTCAGCAACCTCCAGTACCAGTACAGCCTCAACCACAGCAGCCTAGTGTCTCAGCTAACACCAATTCCAGTTCTGCTTTGATGCCTATTGGTAAGCAAATATTTGACGTCAGGCCCTCCCTGCTGCTCCCTCAAATGAATTTCTGGGTCCTCTTCGCCTTTGCTTTGCTTTACATAGCTGCCGCTTTGTGGTGGCACTAGAAGTGCAATGGCATGGAAAAGTTTAATTCAATTGTTATGCATCTGGAGAGGCTTGAATTTTAAGAGAATAGTACTTTTTTACAACTACGGTTCTGCCCCTTGTACAAATAGCAGTAGTGCTCTCATGCAATATACATATTGCAAACTGCAATTTACCCAAATTATAATTTTCTTTCTCTCTCTATCTCTTTTGTAGGAAATCCAACAGCAGTACCAGCTTCGGTAGTCCAAAGCTCGGGCAATGCAGGATACCAACGTAACAACTTTAACAATAGTAACCGAGGCTTCCACGGTGGCAATTTGAACTATGGTGGTGGTAGCGGCCGCATTCCGCCACATCAGAATCAAGACCCCTACTTTTACCCACTATTTCCTGACCGCGGGCAAAATGGTTCCAGCAATTTTTTCCCCAGTCAACAGCAGCAGCAGCCCCAGCAGATACAACAGCCTCACCAGCAGTCTCAGCCTCAGACTCTATTGGGCTGCAACAACTCTTCTTCAACCTCCTCTGGAAGCTCCTCAGCCTCTAGTTCAGCTAGCTCCTCTGGATCCAATCCTTGGTCCTTTGGCGATGCGGATGCTGAGTTATTCTTGCAAGACATTTTGACTGTGGGACTTAGTTCCAAAGCTGGTCAATCTAAATTCCAGGACTTTGGAGCCAACTCGGATTTGGGCTTATCAGGTAAAACTTTTGATTTCCTCTTAAGGCATTGCTGTTCCTGCTGATCTCAGAATCTCATGCCTTTTGGCAAAGGGGCTTCTTCCTTTTCTCCTCAAATACTTCTAGTATGCAGTATTTTGGCTGGCATAATTTGTATAAGGGGCAATTCATTCATTTTCACAGTTTTTGTACTATGCTTCTTTGCTGATGATGGCCTCAACCAAAAGGAGGTCACTGTATGGGCCTTTTAGCTCAAGCACTAGCTAGTACAATAGCTGCTTTCATTGCTTTCTAACAGGCAAATTTCTGCTTCAGGAATTAGCATGCTCAACAACCTCGGTGGACTAGGCAGTTTTGGCCTCAACGGGAGTGGAAATCATGCCAGTTCAGGCCACACTGGATCCTTATTTGGCTTGGATGAGAGTGGAAACAGTGGAGTAGTGAATGGCAGTGGTGGAGTGGTCAACAATGGATCAATGAAATCCTCAAATGGATCGAGTAATGCAAGTGGCCCGACTAATGGTCAACAGCAGCAGCAGCAACGCGTACTTGTGGCTAATTGAAAAGACAGCTGATGAAGAAGAATGAGATGATCAAAACAAGTTTTGAAGAAGCACAAACCATAATTCTACTACTTCCAATAGCAGCCTAGAGAAGAGAACTTGAAGTTTTCTCTCTCACTCGTTCTAGAGCAACTCTCTTTTCCTCTCTTTCATTTTGGCTGAAGGCATTTTCGTTCCTTCCAAGGCCAAAAACAAGCTAGCAACTTTCTTCTGCTCCTCCTTGCTACTACAACAGCTTTCCAAAAAAGGACGTTTGAAGTTGCTTTCTTTTTATTTTTGCCTTCCTCGAAGAAGAAACCAGCCAGCCACCACTTTGAATGTTGGTTGATCTGTAGAAGAAAACAATCATTCCTTTACAAATGACACTGTACAGGTTTGAACATTGCTTTTGTATGTTCACTATTTTTGGCCTCATTTGTATTTGATGATAGCTTTAAAATTCTTGAAGCTGATCATTTATTGCTCAAGGCCAATTGAAATTAGTGTTTATAGAGTCAATGCAATGCTAGAATCTGACATTTGTGTACTATAAGATGGGGTCACTTTGGACCCTAATTCAATGCTATTGGCATACAACTCCATCTACCCCTTTTTTCAGTAGAACTCTTAGATCATAGTAGATAAGACAAAACCAAAAGAAGATCAATGATATTTACTCTCCCTAGAAAAAAACAACCCACGAAAATCAAAATCTTTGTAATGCACTTTTTGTAGAGAAGAAAAAAAAGAAAAGAAAATTAACCTACTATCTAATGATATAATAATGATGTGACGAAAAAACCCACCAAAAAAAGAAAGATTTTTTTAGAAACTTAACATTTTCAATTATAAAAAAAAACTATGGTAGATGAGAAGCTAGTGCGAAAACTACTACTACATAAAGTATTTATTCTTTCATTCTATATTTGTATCCATGAGTACCGTGTGATTGTGTGGCTTTTAAAAGTATTCTTAGATCAAAAATACATCATCCCTCCCTAAAAATCAACTTTTAGAATTACTGCACCACCACTCTTAGTCATCCTGTCCCCAAAGATATAAAGCAAAAAAAAAAAAAAACAGAAAACAGCTGGTTTCAGGTGATCAAAAATACTTTGATTTGAAAAAAGCGTGGAAATATGCAACACTTGAAAGAGAATCATAAAGTAGTTGTGATGACATTTCAATTTTAAAAAAAGGTGGCAATCATATCAAAAAATTTGCTTAAAAAAACACTTTTTCCTCCCAGTGCATCAATATTTTCAGAATATTCAGAGTTTGACTTTTTTGATCTTTTTTCTTTCACATTTCAATCCTTTTTACCAGCATTTTTTCTGTGACCACAGAGATGAGATCCAATATTTTGCCAAAAAGGAAAGCTTTGCTATCTACAAAAATTGAGTTTTTCACTACATTTGGATTTTATAGGCTTGGACATTTTTCTCCTCCTCCTCATCTGATCCCTTGGAATAATTTCTATTCCAATTCCCAAAATTTGATCCCTTTTAAAAAACTAAATGTGTATGAAATGAGGCTGTTTGAAGCAAAAGAATGATTATACAAAAACCTGATATGAATGTGTAGTCCAAAAAATCATCTTCACCTCTAGTCTAGGCATAGAAAATAATCATAATAATAATACAAATAGTAAATGCACACACACACATAAAACATACACTAAAATATACCACCACTCAACTTTTTCAGACCCTCCCTTCAATTTCAAATATTCAAAAGGCAAGAGAAAAACAATTTTTTGTACTAAGGCTTGTTTGTGACAAAAGTTTGAAAAAACAGAACTCTGATTGAGACCAGAAGTAATGCTTCTTCAGCAGCAGATCAAAGTAAAAGAAAAATGATATGAATTTTAGCTTTTTCCACTACTGTAACAATTCTTGAACAACAGAATTTGATACGAATGAAACTTGAGTAAGTGATTTTTTTTCTTCCAATTGAGAGTAGTATGTACTAAAAGGGGGAGGGGTCCTTTTCATCTGCTAAAGCTCTGACCCTGATTTTCGTTGCACTACAATTGTTGTGTGTCACGAAATAGAGCAGAAACTAGATGCCGCTACAGCTCGGCTCAGATTGAATACAGTGGTTTGACCAAAGCACGGCATCTAGTACAACTACGTACTGCAAAAATGGATCAGGGCTGCCAAGAAAGCCCGTAATCTTTTTTTGGCAGATGACTTGGGTCTTCAGCCCATCCAACATACAAAACTACTCGTTTATAAAAGTTGAGCAGCGAAGTTCCCTCCATCATCAATTTTCAGTTTTCAGTTTTGGATCCTTTTTCGGCTGTATATCTATTCTATCTGTACTGCTTGTATCTTACAATTACAATTATGACTACTACATTGAAAAGAAGCAAACCATTATTAAGATCATGAGAAATGAGGATATTTTGTGTAATAGATTTGATCTTTATTATTGATGTGAGCATTTGTCATACATGAATGATTCTTTTATACCGCGAAACCCCCCAAAAATTCCCCACGAACTATACCCAAAAAATCAAAAATTATGAGGATTTGTGGAGGCATGAGCGAGCAGTCTAAAAAAGCTCAGTTTGAGAATGCCTATATTTTTCACTTTTGTAGAGTGTGGAAATCCGACAAAAAAAAGAAAGAGTTCAATGATTTTTTTTCTTGGCAAAATTGTCCCTACTCCTGCACCAAGGACACGACTTATTCCATTGGAACTTTTTCCTTCACTTGCATTCCTTTGATTATTCTGACAAAAACCAAAAAGCAACCCCTCCCACCGTTAGAACAAAAACTGCACATACTGAACTAAAAAATACAACTAAAAATCATTCCTCCAATAGAAATTCTCTTGAAAGAAAACCTACCGTAAGAAAATAACTCTAAAACCAAATTCTCTTTTGATGCAAAAGAAATTTCTCTAAAATACAATAGTTACTAAATACGAAAAAAAGTTTACTCTGGATGTATCTCTATTTCTGCAAGTGTTGTAAAACGTATCCTCCATCATTTTTTTGTTTCCAAGAATTTCAGCTCTGTGCATGATTATAAAAAAAAAATCACCAGCAAATTATAAAAAAAAATTTCTTCCTTATTCACAACAACAATGCGATGTTGCAGCAACCCCCATTTTTCTATGAATTTCTTGTAATACTATTTATAAAAAGAAAAGCTATGATGAACAAAAAAAGACAAATATCTCTTTGTAGTAGTCTTGAGCACCCATAAAACTAAAATTATTCAAAGAAGAAGAGAAGACAGAGAGCTACACTACATACTACTCTATGCATAAAAAACCAACCCAAAAATATGAAAATTGTAGTCTTAAAACATCAAGAAAGAGCTGGAAAAATGAAGACAAATCCTAAGATTTTTGTCAGACTTTTTTTGTGAAATAAATGACAGAGACAAAGCAGGCAAAAAATATCATATCATTCTCTCAAAATCTGTCCAAAAAAAAAAAAAAATAGTGAAAGCAGTTGTTCTTGGACTACTGCTCTACAAATAGTTCTTCTCCTCGATGTTCTCCTATTCTTCTTGGCTGCGTGTGTTTTTCACTGCTCTATGCAGAAGGCCAAAGCAAGAGGAGCTCAAACTTTCTCTGAAGCAATGCAGTAACTATTGATCGCATAGGCCTACATACTATAATGTAATGCCACAGTACACACAACATACATAGAGAAGTATTATCGCTCGTTCGTCGAAGCACAATCTGAATTAGAAAGCAGCGGTGGCAATGGCAAGCGGAGACACTGCTACGATATTACATTTGAAGATGACTGAAGGCCACCCAACAGGAAAAGAGAGAAGGAGCATCAAAGGACACCCTGCAGAGAAGATAAGAATGCTACCATATCCCAAGTTGCATTTAGCATATATCTCACGAGTGCACACACTACTAAAGAAAGAACGAAAGAGAAAGCCTGCCAGACTACATACTAAAGAAGCTTTCTGAGTCTTGTATCAGGGGGACCTCCTTATCTTTTTTTAAACTCGTGGGAGAGAGTTTTGTTAATGGTTATCAAATGAAGAAAACTACAATTGTAATGTAATAAAGACTTTGGCCCATTACAGACTAATACAGCTGATTATGTGACATCTGTTATGTATCTTATTCAAGCTAAAGAAGCAAGTGACATTTCATGCCCTTTTCTACGATACAGAATGGAACGAAGAAGGGGCTCCAATAGAGCCTTTCTGTTCTGCCGCTGCCTGCTGCCCCTGCTTCTGTGGGTAGAGAGCTGCTTTCTAAACCATGGTAGTAGTAGGCACTAGAGCCGATCGATATTAGCTTTCTGCTTACATGTGACGTCCTCCACCAACTACTACTCTCAAGTTCAAGGGCAACAGTGCCGCACTCTGGTGGCAGTAATTCCAATAGTAGACTACCAACAATTTAGAGAAGATTACAGCCGAATAATCCAATTCTTTGCTCCATTCTAGAACAATTTAGCCTCTAAGCTTCGCAATGGGAAACTTTGGAAGAAAAAGAAAACGCTACTATTACTATTATCAAGCGCTCAAAATGCAATGAAGGTCAGCAGACGTGAAGCAAAAAATGACCCAGACTCACTCTCGTCTACGAGACTCGTTTTTTGTTAGGTGACAAAAAATACATATGTAGGAGTAGAAGTAATAGAATTTCTCTTCTTCGCTGTCGATCAGCTGAGGTCCTCGAACGAAAAGTAGCTTTACGAAAGTTCTCAGCACAAGTTCTTTTATGATTCCCTTGAGAAATCAAGGGTATTGTAGAGGCCAGTGATATTGTGTAAGTAAGGAAGGCACAATTCAATTGCGTCATGCTTTTCATTCATTACAAAGAAAGAGTACCTAAGTATGTACGTGAACTAAGTATTAGAAAGCTCCTTCTTATCTATTTATCACTATACTAGATATAAATAAATTCATTCTGCGGATTTTTAAGATTGCTAACATCCTTATTAAAGTACATAAGAAAAAAACAAGTTCGGAATGTATCCTTCAGTCGAGCTCTAGTATAGTATTCATGGGAAAGCAACCGAAAGTTCTTAGCATCAGTGAAAACCGTTTTTTGTGTGTAGAATAGTTTGCCTAATTTGTTACGACCCCTGAAGATGACTCCCCCTAGAATTGCTTCTTTTGTTCCTCTCAAAATTGTTCCATCTGGAAACGAAAAAGCTCGTTACGTCTCTCTTGTGCTGCTACTTTTATGAGGAGTGTAGAAGTCTTACAATAATACACTTATGTGAATGTGTGCCCACAATACAAAAGAAGCTTTTTTCCTTTACCTGTACTTCTTTTCTGATAATAGAAGTTTCCGTAATGAAGCACAGAACACAATAGATCTTATCGTGCAGAAAATGGGAAGAAATGAGATGTCATAGCAGGCAGTGGTGGCACGAAAGAAGGAGACATTTCCATAATATGTGGACAATTGATCATTCTTTCTTTCTTAAAAGAGACGATGTAGTCAAGGACTACTAATCCCAAGGGAAGTTCTGATTCAATATTCTAAATGTACCTATTTCGTAATGTAAGCAGGATATACTCTGTATTTTAGTACATACTACACAATGTATTTGGTTCTTCTTGCACAATTTTGAGAAGACATTAGATATAAAAAATGTCCAACATCTGTGGTAACAGTATTACTACCTCTCCTCCTCCTACCTTCAAGGCCAATTCTCTCTTTATCTACACCCGGTACAGTTACTTTTCTACTACAATGAAGTTCTTGCTACACTGCAAGTAAGCAGCAGCAGAGCAAGTATCTTGTAAAGTTTTGGATAGGAGAGGAGGAGGAGGGCTTATTGTGACAGCCCTGAATTGTATATCTTAGATGAATCCGATACATTTGTTTGCTGCTGTGCACATATTTCCCAGACAAATGTGCAGTTTTCACTCGATACTTGAGACGGTTTTTTCAAGCTTTTTAGAAAGCTTAATGGAAGAAAATGACGTCACTCGCTTGCTAGTTTTGACGGTAAAGTGACTCTTCAAGTGGCCGGCCCGGCTTAAAATCTTGTCTGTATGATTGACGAAAAAAGATTGAGGGGAAAATAAACTCTTGCTTTCGTTAGTGCTTCAGCTTTGTTTTTCAAATAGTGCTGCAATTGACGCTTTTTCTGTATGTAGTACAACTGCACTAGAAATACTACGGCAAAACGAAACTGTAAGTGATGTAATTGTGCTACTGTGACTTTCTAGTCGAAACTTTCTGTTTTTTGCGCATCTCTTTACTGTACAAGAAAGAAGTTACCGCAACACAGTTGGACTCGGAGAAGTATCACCTTTTGAGAAGAAAACCGCATTCAATCTTCCTGAAAGGGCCAAAGCTATTCAAAAATATGCGCCTGTGTCATGCCAACAAAAGTTACTTTCACAGGGTGATCCAATGAGACCATAACAACTTTAGCTAAAAGAATGCCGATAATCTCTTCAAGTAAAACCAAATGCAAAAATTGAATTTTCCAATGATAATGTGCAATTCAATTTGACTTGGTTGGCCTTTTCACACCCTGTAGCATGCAGCCTTGGTTCTCCTCTCGCAATGAGACCAGTGCACGCTTATGGCCTTTAATAGCCTTGCTACTGCTATTACTTGTTCCAAAGACAAGTCACGAGACTAGCCAAGCAAAGCGCTAACTCGAAAATTGTTATTGCGCATTTTTTGGTAAATGCTACAGCCACTTTTTTAATAGCAGCAGTAGCACAAGGAATCTTATTGAGCGTAAGACTATAAATTCTCCATTTTTTTGTCAATTGGTTTCAAGATGGCTGAATTTTTCGACCATTTTTGGGCGCCTGGCAAAAGAGAGCTAGGAAGGTGGTTCTTGGTCTACTGCAGCATCGACATGGCACTTTGTGGAGAACCTTGAGAGGTAGAATTTATGTCGTCAGCGCGAAGAAACTTTTTTCTCCTTTTTTGTCTCTGAATGTAGAGGAAGGAAGCAACCCTTTATCTTTTTTTAGTGTTTCCAGACGACGCAACCAAGACGGCCCAAAAGAGGGACCACTTTCTTCTTTTCTGATGGCGGAGAAGCAAAAATGGGGAGGCGCATCAACGGCATCATGAGGCCTCTTCTTCCCCTCTTCCTTTTAGTGTATTACTACTGCTGTCCAGCCTTTTTTTCAAGATATTTGTCATGGATCTAAGCTACTTTACTACTACGCCATTTGTGCACAAAATCATTTCTATTCTTGTGCTCCTTTCCCTCATTTATCACTCTGTTGGAATTTTGCGTAGAAACGCGACATTATTTTTTGTATGCTTTTTGGCTCTTGCATCATGCTGCTTTCAGCTACTTTCTCCAAATGATATTTACACTAATATTGCAATATTACACAGTTACATACGAGCTATAGTGACGCCCTAACATGCACATTACGTACTGTTCAATTTTGTTCGCAGCTGGAATATGGTGTTATGTATTACTAACGTTTCTTTGCTCTTCTCTGCATTGTATTCCATTTGCATAAAGAAAGCACGTCGTTTTAGAAAGCTATGAACCAAAAGTCCTTGATTACAATCATTGAACATTTTGTATTTTTTGAAAGAAAAGAATTGTTGAAGAGAAAAAAAGTAATTTGTGTTGGTCTATTCATCACACGCGAGTAGTTCTTACGACTGAAAATCAATATCCGTTTTAGTTTAGCAAAGGCTGCCGCTTTCGCTGCCTCTCAGGCTACAGTCCTCGATGCAGCTGTAGCAGACCCTTAAACAAGCCTTGTTTGTAATAGTGCTACTACCTTAATTGGCAAGTGGTGCTTGCTTGCCTGGTCCCCAGTACCTCTGCTCCTACTCTAAAGCTAGAGCAGAAGAAGACGCAAGCAAGAAGAGTACTAAAATAACAAAAAGTTATTTCTTGCAACATGCGATACCATTTCTTATTAGAGAGACCTTGACGACACTTTTTACACAAAAATACTGCTATGCTCTTGTATTTATGCAAATCAAGAAGAAGCACTGCTGTACTACTGTAGCGACTAATACAAACATCGAGCCAAAGAAAGCCTGAATGTGACATTGAGGAGTAGTAGTGCTTAATGAAGGACTCTTTGTTGCCTGGTATAGATACATGTTTTTGCTCTATATACACAATACAGAAATAATACATAAAAATGACTAATCCTATGCAATAATGCACTCACATGGCAAATAGAATTGATTTTAAGACAATTTCAAATTGAGAAAGCACTTCCACTAAGAGTGTCCCCTCAGCCTCAAATAGTGTGGTTAGAGAATCAAAGTTTGATACACAAGATTGCCTTGGTTGTGAAGTTGACTACTACTGCAGTTTTCATTGCCTGCTGCTAACTGCGCGCAGTGCTGGTGGTGGTTCGTTTCAACGACTGCATCTCGTCGAAATGACATTAGTGTAGTTAATGTGCGAAGAAGCAGTAGTAGTAGCTGCAAAAACTGCAATTGCTACAATCTAAATTTGCAACGAGAATTTCCTTTCCACGCACCATCACTCTTTTGAAAATCATTGAAAGGAGGAGGAGAGTATTTCTGCAGCACGCGCGCTACCACCAAA
The DNA here is from genome assembly GCA_900157175.1 of Oithona nana. NCBI lineage: Eukaryota > Metazoa > Arthropoda > Copepoda > Cyclopoida > Oithonidae > Oithona > Oithona nana. Next base: position 375,401 of record LT727898.1, read on the forward strand.
ATCAATCCAAAGCCTTTGCAATGGAACTTTCTTGGCTTTTTCCAACAAGAAATCATCTGATTTTCTGTGAAGAAGAGAATCGAGGAGAAGTCTGCCAAGTTGGTGTGTCTACAAACTTTGCTAATTTGAGGTCATGCGCGAAGCTGTGAGGAAGAGCTGAACTGATGCTACTACACTACTCGCCTCTTTCGCTAGCTTCTTAGCGCAGTTTCACACACAACTTTTAGAAAATCATATGCATGAAAAGTCCGCATTTTTACTATGAAAAGACTCAGCCGTGCGAGTGAGCTAGAAAAAATAGACAAAAATAGCAGCGAGCGAAGCAACACTTTGGACAAAACACATCTGTTTACGTACAATACAATCATTTGGAAAATATGGCATAAAAGGCGTTAGGAAAGAAATAAGTGACTTGCGTTGTACTGTCAAATTGTCAGCCTGTCTGGCTTCATCCAAACCACAAATACGGATTATTTTGACGAACCTTGAGAATTCTTATATTGGAAGCAAACAAGAAGCTAAGGCCATTCAATATTGTGCTAAGCCTTTTGATCCAAGGTCCTCCTAATGCCTAAGCACATTATTTATAAGTCATTTATCCATAAACAATGGTCTATAAAGGTAGTTTCTGGTCACTACTTATATTCGGCTTCCTTCAAGGAAGTGTGATTACATTGAATGGTTTTGTCAGGACTCAGGATATACTAGCAAGGCTTCCTTCTTCTTAGCTTTCCAGGCGCAGGCACAATATTGCTACTGGCTTTAAGGCCACACCACAAGCTTCTTCTTCTTCTTCTCCATGCTAGCAGGCAATTTCTTTTTCATCAGGACCTCATCATTGTCATTATTTGACTGAGTCTAGAGCCTTCACTGCCAGTGCTTCCTCGGCTGGTGGAAAGAAGACAAATGTAGAGGCCTAGGACAGCCAAAAATGGGAGAGTAGTAGGACGTCAGACACCCAAGGGAGAATGGAGAGGAGAGAAAATGTCATGATGTCCCTTCTTCAACCCTTTTTGACAAAATTGCAATTCTTCTTTTTCTTTCTAGGAAAAAAGTTCCTTTTTGACTATATGGGAAAAGTCAAGAGATTGATGTTCACGTTTTCCAAGATTGATTGAAGGTGCTCTGCAAATATCTCTCGTGAATTTTCCTTACATGTATAATTTGTATGCTGTACATTCAGGCCAATCTATCTTTCCTGAGCTGCCTTTTTTCCTTCGGAAAAAGAGTTCTAAGAGAAAAAGGAGAAGGGACAGATGACTTCTCTGTATGTTGGCAGTATGCACTACATCATAGTTTATCTTACATTAGTAATGTCCTCTGCTAGCTCTCCTATCTACTGGAAAAGGCTGCTGCTGCTATTGCTAGAACGAGTAGATGTAGTCCTAGTCTTGGATAGATATAGAACTAGGACTGTTCAGGCTGTTACTACTACTGCTGCTACTGGCTGGCTGCCTTGCTGCTAGAGTAGTCAGCAATATCTTCAAAGGCCTCTTCGAAGGCCAGACGAGAGGCAAGCTGGCCCTAATCATGTACTGCTTCCAAGGCCAAAACCGTCACTCTGGCAAGAGAAAACTTTTTTGGGGATGATGGTTTCCTATTTAGATAAAGTGATGAAGAATGATAGAAGATCATGTCCTAAAATCCTTCATATCCTTCTTAGTGTTCCAAAATTACTCTAAAACCCTTCAGGAAAGCTTCAAGTTATCAAATAGCCAGTCTAAAAATAATGTCGGATAAATGGATATGTCATTACTCTATCCGTATAGGCACTTTATTGAGCACCGGAATTTTTCTTTGCTGGGTCCCGGGCTCTTCTTCTTCTATGTAGCAGGCTCCTCCGAAGCGGGACCCAATGAATGATAGATGACGGAGGTCTTTTCAGAGCCTAGAACGTTCCAGACAGTGGATGCATTTCTTTCAGACATACCCCCTCCAACACTACTAGTTTCTGCTGCTAACTCCACGTACGGACAAAATTTTACAAAAGCACTTTATGTCTGGCACCCAGTTCCCTTCTTCTTCTTTGCCTTCCTATTATTGTTGGAGGGCCCTTTGCTGTTTCTTTCTGTGCTTTCTAATGACCCTCAAAATACATTTTGGGTACCAGCATTTCGAATAATTTGAAAATGAAAGGCCCATGAACGTCATCATGAAAGTTACGGAAATAATATAGGACTACACAAAGTTTTGCTCTCATGTACACAAGTAGTAGAACTGTTGTATTCATTCATGCAATCTCAAGTAAAAGTCCATTAGGCCTTACACTAAACCACAAACCGGCATTGCCAGAGCTACTACAGCTAGTATAGTTCTAAGTAAGTAAAGAAAATAAAGTTTTTTCTTCCAGGGCTCTCTCCATTCTCGTCATTTGGCCGAGATTTATGAGAGGAACTTTTTTCCATCGATAAAATACACGAAACTAGAAACCTTGCTCAGTCTCTATGTATTTATGTTACACATTCAGTAATTTGCCACAAGGGAGATATAAATGCAGCGCAAAATGTCAAAGTTTAAACTAGGAACTAAAAGTCCATCAAAATGGCCTACTTCATAGTAGTACTACTGATGTTGTACCCCGCAATTAGTGACGCAACATAAAAATTGACATTTTTTCTAAAGCTTCTGCCAAGTCTATCAGAAAACCCAGTGTGTCTAAAATTCGCAACTGAACTTTTTTCATTAGAAAGTTTCTTAGCTTTCTGGCTAAAGCGTGCTGCTGCTGATGTAAAAAAAGGGGGCCTCTTTCCGTGGCCCCGTCCGCACAAAAGACTACTACAGCGAGCAGTAGGTTTCTTCTGGTGACAGGAGATTGGATTAGACAGGCACCGTAATTGGGATCTTTTATGCTACTAGTCCTCTTCTTCACAACAGATACACTGCAGAAACTGCTCAATACATCTTTTGAAAGCTACATCTAGTACTACTATACTAATGCTCGTATATCATTGTCGCTTGGAGTATGCATACTATTCAGTATTATTCAGTATGCACAGTAGCAGCAGATTCTTCATTCCATGCGCGCAAATGAAGTGATAAATCTACATGAAAACAAGCGTCAAATTGGCCATATGACAACGTATTAATACTAAACATAAAAAAGTATCCAGATTGTAATCTGCTAGCTACTGAAATAGCAAAGGTTTTGCAAAATTGCAGAAAGCCTAAAAATCATGAAAGGGAAAGGAAATAGCAGTTCGAGGAAGTTAAAAATGCGTTTGGAGTGAAAGTTTTCGTTTCCTTATCCTACGAGAAAGGCAAAAGACTTTTTCCCCCTTCTTCTTCTCGACTACTCACTCGCGCGAGCTTTGCTAGTAGCGAGGGACTCAGGCTGAGGCTTCCCTAGCAGTGCATTTTCCTCTATAATGAATCCTTTAGTTGGAAACTGCATCACTGTAGTCGAGCTGCTCCTGTAGCTAGGAGAGCTGAGGACCAACATAAAAGCACAAGTTAATTTCCTCATCGATCCACAGAGATGAAGTTCAATGTCAAGGACACAACTGTCAGAATCGTGCATTTCGTAGTGTAAAAGCTGCACGTGCCAACTTTTTACCCAGCTTGTTTTGCAATGTGAGCAAAAAAATACACTTCTGTCGGCTGTAGGAAGCAGGAGGAGTGACCGAGTCTCAAGAAGTGAAGCAACGCAATCCTATGCTGCTGCTATACGTATATACACGGCGTGCGAAAAAAATTGGAGAACAGTTTTTGGAGTTGGGCCAGTTCTATAACTTTTTAGGATGTGCCATAATTTGTTGCCTAGATTAAGAAAGGTTGTAGAAGTTAGTAGTGCACATTTGCCTACTACAGATTTGGAATAAACGTTAAAGAAGATAAATGTTCGCAGCTTTTTAATTGCGAGAAAGAGCATCGCAGAGCACTTTTTCATTTCCCAGAAATTTTCTTAATCTTCTTGATGATGAAAAGTTTTTGGATGCATTTTATCAAGCAAGGCAAGCAAGAGATTATTTCTAACCCAACTTCAAAAACAAAGGGGAAATTCTCCATTGAGGATAATTTAGATTGACGGAAACTCTTTCAAGTCAATTTCCCATCAAGAAATGTTTGGAATGTTTCAAATATGTGAAAGGTTTCTGTAGTAGCATAGATCATTTTTTTTAAACTCAGTTTTTGCTTCCTAGCTCTTCTCCTTCAAGTTCCATCACATGCTTTTCATGTCCCTTTTTTGTTGATGAAAGTTTTCAACTCTTTTCTACCATAAACTTCTTTTGCATTGAAGATTTTGTTGGTGATGCACACAACGAAGCATCAAGGATGAGAATGGGCCATGAAAAAAAGCAGCAGCAGCCCATCCATGTTCTAATGATGCTTGGCCAACATTGAATCCAATGCAACGTGGTTTTGACAGTACAATGTAACTGATGTCATTTAGGTATCATTTTACAAAACAAATTATTCATCCAGTCTTTTTAGACGTAGCGTATGCCAGACATAAGATAATGGAGCAGCGACGCATTTTTCCACAAGAAGGAAAGAAAGGCTTGTTGTTGTCTTTATCTCTTGACAGCTTTGAGACATTATCCTTCTACTGTCGGGCTTGGCCAAATGCTATGCCGACGGGAGGCGGCGGGGAGAAGGTCGATTTTTTTCATGCTTTCACTACTACTATGGGGGAGAAATTCATGTCTGACTTTTGACAGTAGTACAGGTCAAATGTTTCTACTTTTTCTCCCAAAACGAAAGGAGTCATGCTTGATGGCAAACGAAGACATTTTTTTTTTCTTTTGCGTTCAATACCATTAAGATTATCATGTTTGCCAATTTGTAACTGTCGTAGTTTTGACGACGAGAAAGAAGAAGAATGATTATCATTCCCAGCATTTCTCATGTGATCGTAGCAAAAGAGACACATCTAGAAAATAGAAAAATCCGGAATCGTCTCCGCTGCTTTTTTGTGATTTATTGCGGTTGATCCATTTCTTTATTTTTTCTTCTTGGGAAAGTAGTCGAAAAAACTAATGTTGCGTGAAATGGAATTTCTGCTTCTTCTACAGATTTTTTAAGATGAAGATTACGTAAAAGAAGACCCCGGATACACTTTGATAATTTTATTTTCGATCGTTCTTAAAACAAAGAAAATGGTTTGCATACTTCGTACAATTTAGTGCAGACATCCTTGGAATGCTCACCAACCAGTTTGAAAATGTATTGGAAGCCCATAACGGCTCCTTTTTCAACGTATCCAACGCAAACCTTGTATTGTTCGTCGTCCAAAGCCAAATCCTCAGCTTTGCAGAAAGCTTCACCGGTCAAGAGCTTGGCAAGAGCTTCACCAGCCTCCTTGGTATCCATCACAGCACTGACTTTTTTCAAGTCTTCCACGCAAGTTTTGCAATCCCATTTTTTGCTAGAATTTGGAAAGTTATAGTCTTTAAAAAATATTTCTGAATTTTGAGAGTTTTCCTTACGGGGAAGGAGCGAACAGAGCCGGCTTGGGTTTGTCTCCGCATTCAGGTTCAAGGGTCTTGCAAAGAGCTGCGGCAGCCTTGTCAGTGTAGACAACCTTTGCCATTCGTCCCCACCAAGTCTTGACTCCTTCTGCGCAGCCTTTTGGATCTTCAGCCTTTGAGCAGCCATCATCGATCAAGATTTTTTCTTGCGTAGCCAAGGAATCGTCTGAATTCAACTCTTTCATCAAGACATCGACACCTTTTCGACAAACTGCACAGGCCTCAGGTTCCTAAAAATTACGAACAACACTGACGAATGTGGAAAATTACAAGAAAATGCAGATATACGCACCTCCTTTGCCAAAGCGAGAGCAAAGATTGCGAAGAGAGCGAAAAGGACCTTCATGTTGATTGAATCTCGGTCTTTTGATCACTAATGACATTAGGTCGATCACCTCGACTTTTATGCTGAAAGGATTTTTGAATTGATTAGAAATCACGCATCACTCATGTTTATCTTTCATGATCATAACATTTATTTTTATTAAGGATTTGACCGAAACAAAGGAATACCGAACAAGCATGACAAATACCTATTCATGTTTGTGTAGATAGTTCAGTATTGTATGTAAATGTCATAGGGCAACGCAAACGTCACCAGGTCCATTTTTCCTTATCTAAGAATTACCCGTACTCGTTGTTACTTGGTTTCCCTGTTGATCTAAGCAAATATTACGTCGATCCTTAAAAATAAGGATAAGCGCATAAGCGCAAGGATTATATTCGAATTGCGCAACCTTTCATCAGATCTGATTTGTGAGTAACACTGATCTGTGATTTGACTCTAAAATCTGTCGGATCTGTCAGAACTACCGAAGAAAGTGACTTATTTTGGCATTTTTTTCTGAACTACTGACTACAACATGATATGGAAAAGATTCTCTAAAGCATTTGATAAACATAAGTCAAGTATTAACAATTTGTTTATTGCCTTTTTCTTAAAACTTTGGAGCAGGAGAAGTATGATGTCTATGGGTGGTATGAGCATGGGTGGTATGACCTTCACAAATGCCATAAACATCATGACAGGCCCTATGAGCATGTTGTCCAACAAGCTTGAAGATGTATTGGAATCCCTTGACAGCGCCAGTCTTGACATATTCATCGCAAACTAAAACCTGTTCAGCATCCAAGCCCAAATCTTCGGATTTGCAGAAAGCAGGTCCTTCCAAATGACGTGCAAGAGCTTCTCCAGCCTCTTGGGAGTCAACAAGATTTGCAGTAGCTTGAACATCAGCAACACAAGTGTCACAGTCCCAAGCTTTGTTGATAGGTGGTGGTGTTGGAGGGTGTGGGCCTTGGCAGGCAGGTTCAAGACCATGGCAAACTGCAGCAGCTGATGCCGGAGTGTAGACAACTTGAGCCATTCGTGCCCACCTACGAAAATATTTATTCAAAAAATAAACTTGTTTTAGATCCAATATTATTGCTTACCAAGTTTCAACTCCAGCGGCACATCCAGCAGGATCCTCAGCTTGGGAGCATCCCTCCTCAATCAAGGTTTGTTGTTGCCATTCCAAAGCTTCTTCAGTTCCCAATGCTGCCATCAATGCTCCGGTTCCTTGACGGCAAACAGCGCAAGCTTCGGGTTCTTGAGCAGTTGCAATTGCAACAAGTGCGAAGATTGACAGGATGGTCTTCATGATTGATGTTTCTCAGTAAGACTGATGACTTCTTGGGGTTTGACAGCCTTTTTATAATGAGGAGAACCGAGAACGCTAATCAAACGTTGCGAAGAATTAGTCAGAATTTGATCATTACAAAATGCCTAAACAAACAAGAGAAGGTCAGGTTTGAATAGGTCAAAATAGTTTGCATTGATATGCTACGTGTGATTAAAATAGTGGATAGACGGCGTTACCGGCATAAGTAGATGATAGAAACACCGCAATATGACGTGTACTGTACATCATCTCACAACCATTTCATCAATTGGAAATCGATAATATTCATAGAATGTCTTTTAGAGTTAGGACAAAAAGGTGTCCAGCGGAATAAGACCGCTCTAATTTCTGCAAAACGATGAGTACTTTTTTTGTTACTTTTTAAAAGTTGTTAAAATTCATCATGTCTTTCAATGCAAGAGCAATTCGGTGTTTGATAAATAGTGAATTATCGTCGAAGGTTTATCGTGTTGAATTTCTCTGAATAATCATCTATTATATTTCCTTAGAAGAGGGTGTTGTCGATTGTAAAATTTACGCAGATTATGTAATTTTAAGTAGGTTCTTTGGGTCCGAAGTTAAACTGTTAAAGGCACATAAGTGAAGATGCGACGTTCCTTTTATTTCGCTTCCGGAGAAGCGTGCATCAGCGCAAGAATTGTACTCGAAGTAGAAAGCAACCTCTCCTCGGATCTGTTTTGGGAAAAGAACAATCGTCTTATCTGAAATATTTGCCACTCTGAATTATTCGCACTTATACAAGTGCAAAAGGTCATCTTTTGTACACATATTTGAAAAGGTCAACGTTAAAAGTAGCCAAATTAAAAAGACTCTTTTGTACCCATAATGTTGCATTCTCTAGGGCAAATATCAATGTTCAAGACATACATGGAATGAAAAAAAAGTCTACTTTTCGTTATTCATATATTCATGCATTCGCACTCTCTCAAAGGTTCCATAATTTCAAGTCCATTCATTTTTAGAGCTTCCGAATTTTTCTAAAAGAAGTAAGAAGTTTTATAAACTCAATTCACGCAACCTTCCAATGTAGATCCTTTATTAGATTAGTCAGCCTCTCTCCCATTTTGTGAATTGCGATTGCAAAAGGTTAAAGAGATGCACGCAAAGGCACTTTTGATACTTTTTGCAAAAGGACATATCTTTACTTTACGGACTTTACGTCAACACCAATAAAACTAGTATGAACATTTTTCTAACAGAAGAAAAGAGGATGTATCCAGAAAAGAATCATGAAAAGCAAAAGCCCTCGTCGTCGCGCCTTTTACATGACCATGAATTTGAAAAAGAGGATCGAACGACATAGACGCTCCTCTAAGAAGAAAAACTTCCCCTTTTAGAACCTCCTCGATCTATCTTTTAGTCCCTTTTTAGAGCCTGGAGGCTGCTGAGGGGGCAGTAGTGAAAGGTTGCACTTTATTAGCTTTTGTCACATATGTTTTGACGACTCTTTCTTGCACCCAATTTGCTTTTGCAAAAGGAAGAAAGTTTAGACTTTCACTAGGCCAAGCTTTTGGCCTTCCTTCCCCTAGAAAAATTCCTTTTTTTGGTAAAAAGAAAAAAAATCTGAGCAGGATATATATGTACTGCTAAAGTATGCATTTATAGTCCTGATGAATTTATAATCCGACCAAGATGAATCTGGAATGTCCCTAGGCACCATTTCTTACTGTTAGTAGAAGAATTACCGTGAAAGCAGAAAGCCTCTGCTCCTCTCCAGCTTCTGTCTCTAATGGAAACTAATATGGCACCAGATGCGGCAGCAACGCAAATCAGATGTGCATTCATGATTGTAGTACGATCACGATCATCCTTCCTCCTTTTATCACTGGAATAAGTAAAAATCAAAAGCTATTTTCAGAGTCCTTTACCAAGTCTACCTTCCTTCCTATTTTTCATCTTTTTAGACGTTGCGTTGATGGATTAGTCTTTCTAGGAGATGAAGCAAAATCCTTGAAAGTAATTGCAAAAAAACTCCCCCAAAACTAGGCAGAAAACAGGATGTCCAATGCAATACACTACCAACGTAGCCAACACTCTCTTTTGCCGCCAAAAGAAGCATTCATTGCTTGGCTTTGGCGCGGCAGCAAAAAACTGCATTACAAGAAGTAGCAAAACATCTTGCTAGAGACCAGGTTATGAACTAAAAATGAAGACCACAGTGTTACTATGTACACTATACAATCTCCATGCAATTTAGAGGTCTTTGTTGACCTACAAGCTTTGTTTCTTTTGAGCAGTAGGCTTGTCTAACGGATATTGTGGGTGCACAATTTCGCAGCTAAATACATGCCATGGCTAGAGCCCATTTTGGTTGGATGACAACCTTATTCGTCGGGGGGACCTCGGGCTCTTCTTTCTTCTCTGGGAAAATCCATATGTAAACAAATCGTTTTGTGTCCTGCAAGTGTCGACAAGGTCACCTTCTTCTCTCTTCTATCCACGACGAAATGCTTTTGTGTCTACAAAACAAACATGGCCAATTTTACACACAAACTTAAATTTTTGTTTAGGACTACACTACAGTACTCTATTGAGGAGGCTTTTAGACACAAAAAATGTCCTCTTTTTCCTAGGTTAAGGTCTCCAGCAACTACTGTACTTTCCTAACTTTTTCTTCCAAATCATCAATTCTACTGCGACTGGAAAAAGGCCACGCGCGCGCTAAGGCGAAGCGAAAAGCGAACTTTTTGGCTCTTGCTACTTGGCCTAAGCTGCCATTTGTACTTTTGTGCTTTTCCAACTTCTCCTTTGTCTCAAAAAGTTAGCAGCATTCGATCACTATACCATCATGTGCCCACTGTCCCGTACGAGAGGAGGAGACGTTATGTGTTTTCTAAAAGCTTCTGCTGCTATGACTGCTCTTCTTCATTAGGCCCTATTATTTGGCACTACAAAGACTTTTGTAGACTGTAGCTCTCCATTCAGTTTGGCCAAGCTGACTTTTTCTTCAGCAATCATCAGTAGTAAAGGAGCTACTTTCTTTATCTTCTTCTGTGTTAGTAGTAGCGATAATAGTAGAGTGCGTAGGAGGCAGCAGCAGCAGCGCGCGCGATGTTGTTCATAATGAAAACAGACCCTGTAAGGAGGAGACACTTGTGGCCAAGGAGTAAGTAAGAGAGAAAGTACTTTCCCCATTGGGAAACTTTAATTGGGAAAGAAAGACAAAGTACACTGACTATAGGAGGCCCTAGAATAATACTAGTCCCTTAACGCTTCTTATTTTGTTTGGTCATTTGCATCAATCCTAATCGGATTTGTCTCCTATTCATATGCCTAAAGCCTTTCTCGACGGCCAAAGTCTCCACAAAAGGCCTCCACCAAATTCATATCGCGACAGTTTTTATTAGAGATTCAGGGGAACAGATAAATTCATTGTAAGATTTTTGTTGCTTCGGCTTGCTTCATTATTCATTCCACCATTGGCTACAAAAGTCCCTGATAGAATGAGCTGAGTATCGGTGGATTTCACTTTAGCTTGGCATTGAGTCTCAATTTTTGACATGCAATATGTATCGGCGGCGAAGGTAGCACTGATGTAGACGTGGTATTATGTATCATGATTTTGTAAAGCTGAAGAAAGTAAGCATGCATTGTGATGATGATGAACGGCTTTGACAAGCAACACAGTAGTAGTCTGTAATTAATCTTCTTGTTGCGGACTCTTGCTTTTGGCAAATAGGTAGTAAAGCCAATATGCCAGGTTGAAAACAGCAAAGACCATTGGGAAAATAACGCGCGATATGACATCGATTCGCTTGGCTCGCGAAGGGAATCTGGACAGCAAAGATTGGGTTGAACAGCAAAAGATCACCGGTCGCAGCCAGTTGAGACCATAGGGCAGCTTTTGGCCTTGTCCGTAGTGGAGCGGAATGGCGCCTCCGGCGGGAGCTATGCCCATGGCGGCACCTGAACTGGGAAAGCTATTCATGTGAATTTCGCAACCACCACCGTGAACTTCGGCAATGTTGCCCGAAAGCATGTAAGGGTCCGACATGGAAGAAGAGGATTGCATAAAGCCACCTAAGTCAGGACTCTGCGGATGGGGATGCGGGTACGGTGTTGTTGTTTGATGATGTGGTGGAGATCGGTATTCCTCGGGCTCTCGAATTAGATGGCGGCTCTCCGTGCGTTTTTTCTGCAAATGGAAAACAAAGCTAGATTGGTCATTTGGTTGGTAAATCACCCTAATTGATTTCCGATTTTTTTCAGCAGGATGAATGTCTCTGTGCGTTGGCTATGGTGATGTCACCGTCTTAAGTGCATACTAAATTAAAATTATAAAATGAAGGTAAGCGGCTTTCCTAATCTTACACTGCGTCTACAGATTAATGAGCTAAGCTGAGGAACATTGCATGTCTGATCCTCATAAAAGATTCTTTGTGAAATGCAGTCATAGCTCATTTGCTGAAATCTTCATTTTCCTCTTGACTTGCTTTTCAAGAGGCTTCAAAGCTCAAAGTTCTATCAAGTCATTCAGCAGGTCGACACATGACGTAATTATGAATCATTTCTGTACATTTTGGTCCTTTTTTGCTCATTGACCTTGGAAGAAAAGCCTTTAAAGGCTACTATCCGATCCGAATGGGACATTACCAGTGAGAATCCAGGAACGCCATCGATTGTGTCACTGCTCCCGATGTGGTTCAAAGTGGTTGGCCCATTATTTCGAGGAGTCGCACTTCCTGAAGGGGTCATGCCGGGCGGACCAGAGCCTGGTGGCAGCTGTTGAAAATCAGCGTGCTCCAGCTCCCATTGCCTCCGAGCGCGCTCGTTACGTTCACGCGCTCGGTCACGTTGCATATCCGACCTTGAAGCGTAGTTAACGAGGGCGAATTCAAGTAATGCGCAGAAGACAAAGCATTGACAAACCTGTAATTAAAGTCAAAATTAGTTTAACGAACCAGTAAGTTCTTCCTTTTTTTCTTCCAAAAAAATAGCTGGAAAAGCTATATTGCGGGCTAAGCTAATGCAGTTCGAGTACATATAACCTAAAAAGCTGGTTCTTGGTACAGTATTACATCTTGACGGAAATCCAATAAGCTCCTGTCTCTATTGGCCATTTCTATCACATCCGACATTTCTGACTAGGAGCTGATGAGGTATCCAAATTTTTTACGTAATAGATACTGCCAAATAATCTTATTTCTTACCCCTGTCCATACATCTATGGCTTTGGTGTAGGATACAGGTGGTAGCTGAGCATTGATGCCCGAAGTTTGCGTGGACATTGTGAGCAAGGTGGTGACTCCTAAAGAAACTCTGGCCGGGATAGCATTTTGATCCAGCCAAAAGCTCACCCAAGACACAATCACCAACATGCAACAAGGAACGTAGATGGTGAGCATGTAGTACGAGAACTCGCGTTTGAAAATCAACTCCACTTTCAAGCACGAATATTTTCCTGAAAAATATTTCATTTACATACCTACTTCTTTATTACTTTTAAAATACGTACCTGTATTGGTTATAACATCACAATAGGCACTTTTGTACTGTTCTAGAGTAAATCTGGGCAAGTGTAGGTTAGGCACGACTTGAACTGGATCTTTCTGTTTCCACTGGTATATCAGATCGTCCTTGGCCCAGCCATCTGAAAAGGTAACAAAGAAATTGTTGATCCAGTCGATAGAGTGTGTTGATAAGAAGAAGAGGAAGAAGAGTGAGAGGAGCAAGTCAAGCAGCCTCAAGCCTTCTTCTTCTGAAAAAGTTTGTCGAGTATTGTATCCAAGACTGTATCGAAGGCGTAAGCCTTGTAATCAAGGTAGCCGACAAGGAAGGCAAGAAAAATGGAAACTCGTTACGAGTCTATAGCTTTCTATTCTCTCTCCTCTGCCAGAGGACTTTTTCTGCCCTTGCTTGCCTTTCTGTTGTCTCTAAACGATACAGAAATGTGGTACACTACTGCTACTGTGTGCTCTAGTAGATAGTTGTTGCAAAGTCTGGAGCAGTAGAGCAGAGGATTGGGCTTTGGCACAATCAAGCAAGAGAATAGAAACTCGTTAGTTTGCTGAGCCTCTTCAGGCTATTAGAAGTTTTAGGGTCAAAGCAATGACTTACAACTGGCTATCTGCAGCACGCACACTTGTTTGTCTAGCGGATACAGCCTCAAATCCATAGGACAGGCTAACGTCAGTGAAATCCTGCAACAGTACAAGAATACAGTAGTAGTTATTGCGGAGAAATCGGTAGAACAAGAATACATTTACCGCACAACATATGTCTGTAAGCGATATGTTCAGCTCTTAAGTTACCTTATGCTGTAGAGGATTTCACCGTCTGGAAATATCCTGACGTAGACATTAGGAACGATGATTTCATGCTTACGAGCCTCCTTTTCATTGCGAAAGAACGTGTCAGGCATCCAAACCTTGGTTGGATCAGTCAGTGTCAGGTATTTCAGGCGACCTAGCAGGAGGAAAAAACGTTAGATAGGGATGCATTGCATCATTGTTGCAAAGGCTAGAGAATATCCGATTTCTTTCCAGCCTTCCTACAGTATATCAAATAAGGCTCTGTTGGGGTACAGGAGGTACAAATCGAAACTGAAAGCACGCGTCTCGACTGCCTAGTACATTGTGTGTACTCGTGCAATTGCACTTTTATTTGCGGCGCTACAGCGAAATACAACTTTGTATTCTTTCTTTTTTCTTGGAAGAAAAATAATTGATACCTTGTGTATCGTCGTGGTAGCGCAGTCGCTCATCATTCCATTGTTCACGAAAGGTCACCTGTACACTGTATTCCTACAAAAGGTAGAAAATACAGTTAGTGAATAATGTATTTTCCTTCAAGGCATGTGTAATGCCTCCAACCAATATAGATTACGAATGATCATAGTATATACGCTGCTGATGCACCCTCAGGTTTCTGTTTTATTATTGCATTACTTTCATGCAAGCAATACTGCCTGATGTATTAGGCTGCAATCGTAAGACGTACTTTGCTCAGCAGCAGCGTTGGTATGATCATTCGGATAGGGTATTTTGTGTTGAAGAATATCTTTGAATTGGAACTGATTGAAACCAAGAAAATGTACTTTAAACATGCATAATGGTCACAGTGTGTGTTTCAAGTTCAAAAGGATCGGGTTGGATACAGTACGGTACAAGTAGGTACTACATAACGAGGTTATCCTCGATAATGCCTCCCTAAACGAAAGGAGATGATGGTGTTATGGTCCATTAACTACCAAAGATAGAGAGGCTGCATTTTTCACAGAGCGGATAACTACTTTGGAGAAGGAAAATCAGACATAAAAGCATTGATGCTTTAGTGCATGCAAAAAAAGTATCGAATACATTTTTCTTTTCACTACTGGACACTGCTGTTGTTATAGCATGCTTGGGTACACAAAATTCAACGATCTTTTTTCGCATGAAAAAGCGTTTCTTTAGAAAAAAAAAAACACTGAGAAGAGTCATGCACGAAATGTCAAAGAAAATCTTACAGAGTATCCATCAAACCTTACAATTTTGTCATGAAAAAATAGGAAAGAATTGAATACAACTTTGTAAGATTTTTTGCCAAGGTGTGTAATATTTGGGGGGTTCTTTACATAGACACATTTAATTTAGAGTTGGGTTAAGTAGGAAAGTGATTGCTAAAGAGGTGTATTTCTCCTCTCTTATTTTTTGAGTAGCCCCACTGGATATATTGATGCGGGTAAACGTGATTGCTGAAGTAACAATAGTGGTGACATTTTTCATAAGGGGATATCAAAGGGGAATGATAACTGTTTTGCTTTATCTGAGTGACTTGAGAAGCAGCCTTAGAGAAAGTTGCAAGTCTGAGAATATGATGAAAGTACAGATTCATTGAACTTGATGGTCGACTAAAATAACTAAATTATTTGCACTCTGCATTTGCTGAAGATCAAATGAAGATAAAGACAACAATTGAATATTCATGGCTGATGCTTGATGCCGCCGCCAATCAAATACATGTTCGAATACAGATTTCCTTTGTTGTATTTCCAAAGAGAAGGGGAAATGCATTTGCTAGATTTTGCAAAGCTTCACTACTACTATTACTGCTATACCAGCAGAATGGTACCACTACTGACCCTTTGCTCTGCTGTTCCTGCTTCCTTCTTTCTGAGAATCGACCATCAAGTTTCTTGAACTTGGTGATAGTAGTACATAAAAAGCAGCCGGCTTGCATGTTCAAGGAAGAAAAGTCGTCCCTGATACGGATTGAGTTGGTTTGTTCTTCTTACACTACTCACCATTTTGTAATCATCAATTTTGCTAATGGACCTGATCATGGTATTGACGTAGACGAGGGTCGGGGCATCCATGCCCTCCACACTTGCAGCGTAACCTGAATACAGCCAAAGTGGGGTGCAAGTGACTATTCAGTTTTTTTTTTAAATAATTCATTTTCCCTCTTCTCAGTGAATGACTATTTTTGATGAAAAGTACTACTACCCAATTTTTTTCTTTTTTTGTTTAGTACATGGTGCTGATTTTTTTATAAGGGTTAGAAACTACTAAATACTGGTATGTTCACTTTTAGTACACACGGGATAGTAATGATACGTATTTTTATATAGGGATATGAGATGATTAGAATAATGATAAAAACTCGAGAATAACCACAGCAACAGTAGCAACACTTTTTTGATGGATTTTATAGATCAATCACTACGAGTAAGTAATTCGAATAGTACGACTAGATTAAAATAGAGTAGTAATGTATTGGATGATGATTGGTTATATGTAGTATTATTGATATGAGAGCAGATCTATGTATTCTTAGCTACACATACAGAAAGAAAATGATGGTGATTATAAATGGGGTAGTATATCTGACGAATAGTAAAATGCAAATAATAACTTATTAGAAAAAGGAGATGATGATAAAGAGGATGATAATGACAGCAAAAAATCAAAAGTAAAATTGCAGCAAAGTATTGTAATAAGAATGATACAGTAAACGTAAGTTTATCAAAGAATTGTTGTTTGTCTGTAATTAAAATACTAGTATGATCACAGAGTGCAGCAGTTGCAGCAGATCATAAAGATCTCAGCATTGCAAATTGACCGGGGTTCAATCCCCAGCTTACCATCTTAACATCATCTATCCTTGAGATGGTTCTCAAGTAGATGTTCACGTTTATGGTTGCGGGGCCATCTGTCGAGAGAAGAATAGTATGAAGTAAGCACGAGGCCGCGCAGTTTTGCTTACAGCTGGGAATACAAAAATACAAAGATTGAAATCAAAAGACCTTTTCCTTTCAATTCAGTGTGTCAGAGTTCAGGTGGTTTTTTGGTTCTGCTCCTTCTCAGTTCTCGTCCTACTATGCTTTTCCTCAGCACCTAATCTTGATTTATGCTGGGCTTTCCTGCAGTTTTGCACTAGTAACCCTACTTCTTCTTTCCCAATACAATAAATATTGCTCATGCGGTATAGAAGTGAAGTAAGAATAGTGGCAAAAGAGCTTACCCGTGTCGTTTTTGCCCGACGGCCGTATCCTTTTGTCGTAGCCTTTGCCGAGGATATCGTCCAACACTTGCTTTTCTTTCTGGCGGTAATTGACTTTTTCGATGCGGGACCTGAAAGAGAAAAACCACAAAAGAACTGTTGAGCTTTTTCTTCTATTTTCCTATTCCACCTAGTAAGGGCTAAGCAAGCATCGTAACAGTGTTTAAAAAAAGGCCTTCAAATTGTCTCATTTATAACCAGTCTTCAAGTCTGGTCTCCTGGATTCAATTTACAAAGAAGATGTATTTGGCAAGACTGGCAAAATAAACTTCTTCTCTTGTTGATTTCGTACAAACAAAAGAAGGAAGGACTGAGACAGGTTTCAATCTAGAAAAGGGGATCCTGCTCTGCTAGAGGCTAAACTGCCGAGTTGGAAGGTAAAGCCAAGGGTACACTAACACAGCAGGTTGCTGGCCTTAAGGGATACTTTGCCTCATTACATCATTACTAAGTAACTGCACACACATACTTTCATAGTTGACGCACCACCCATGAGATTGCTGTTGTACAACTAAATCAAAGAAAGCAGACTACGCAGGAAATTAACAGTCCTGCTTGATGATGACGATGAAGTCAAAGTGTATGTAAAAAGTACATATAAAATAAAAAAAAAATATTTGGAAATCATTTTTTACAAAGCCCCTCTGGAGAAGCATCCCACAAAAGTTTGAAAGTAGTACTATAATACTCTAATACTCTGGTTGACACTCAGAGACCCCTAAAGCTATTTGTGTGCTGCATCCTGATGAAAGTTGGCAAAAGTGAAAAGTTTCCGCTGCGTTGCTACCTCCTACTACTGCTGCTGCGCTGCTCTTACAAGACAAGTGCAACCATCAAGGATTCCCCACATATTTTGTCACTTACACTAACCAACTGCAACATAAATAAAAAACTTTAAAATAAACTGCATGTAGTATGTACTACAGAATTTGGGGAGCCTCTTCGACGATGCTTGTAGGACTACTCTCTTCTACTTCACGACTGGAAAATGCAAAATGCAAAACTTTTCACCTATCTGTGCAAAATCTCTATACATTTGACAGAGTGTTGTCCTGCCCAGAAAATCATCAAATATGATTGTATTTACAACAAATATTTATTTTTTTTGGTAAATGATCATCCTAAACCAAGGGATGAAAATAAAATGAATTCAGCAGAACACGGATTCGAACCGTGCACTGCTGTGATAAGCGTTGAAGTCTTGGGGAAAAGTGCACGATGAAAAGCCTTTTTATGGTCATTTTACGTACCAAATATTTACCTATTCTATGTAGTACGATGTAGAATGTAATGGTCAAAATAGCGTTGCTTAGAAAAGGTTTTAGTGTAATAAAAAGATAGACAACAGTTTTGACCTTGGTCGGCCTCTTCTTCTGCAATTTGTACAGGTCTGCAACTCTGCATATTGCAAAAAGGTCAGACAGTAATACAGCTGTCTACGGTGTATTGTGGTGTGGTACTTTAGGTTCTTTACAACAATTTTACGACTCTTATAGTAGTGTGCTGCAAGATTTTGTCAAAAGCATTTCTACTGTAATAGTGACGTCATCAATGCAAAATTCTCACAAGTAGTTCCAATCCCACCGATTTCCAAAGTTGATAATCGGCTTTGAAGTAGATTTGACACGTCTCGCGTCTCAACTTTAGGCTGTATTCTCTCAGCTTAAAAAGCTAACATAATTGAATTCAAAAAAGCTTCAGGTGCACTTCGAACTTTGAGAGTATCCCTGCAGTGATTGTAAGCTTTTGGAAAGTTTGAAGTACTTGAGATTTAGGACTGCAAAGAAGAGGCTACCTTGTCAATGACATTATTTACGCTATTAGAGCAACAAATATAGAGTGCAATTCAATCTCTTTTTTCGTCCTTATGTGAAAATTGATGAAAGAAAATAAAGTAGGAAGAAAAAAAGGAGCTTTTCGCACGAGGACTTCACGACTGTGGCGCTCACGAAAGAAAGCGGAAACTCCTTTCAGTAGTTTTTTGACAGTATCTTGAGTATTTTAGGGGGAAAGTGCATCACTTCCAGTGACAGGGTTTTGAAAGATGTGATTTGTATCAAGAAGAACTTTTGCAGAAAAAAAAATACAAAAACTTCTCTAAGCAGTACATGTAAATGAAAAATTCTGAGGCTTTCGGAAAAAAAAAACTTGTACTTCAAGGGAAAAGTCGAGGAGTCAAGTCATCATCTAAAATGGATGAACTGTAGAAAGTATGTAGACAAGGATCTTCTGCAGTTGCTCTTCTTCTTTCAAGTCACACTACTTTTGCTACTACATATCTAGGGACGAGACTACAGATTGTTAGTTTCTCGCCCGAGCAGAATCCATTATTTTCCAGTCCTCATTTGCAAGTTTTGCTTCGCCTCAAAACTTTAGCAGAAGAAGAAGCTGCTTCCCATAAAGTTTTGAATACTACTACTTTGGCCCAGTGAAGGCTGCAAAAGGCTGAAGAAGTAGACTACTTTTCTCTGTTATAGATTCGTACATTTGTCAGAATAATTAGTGTCCAATTATGTAGCCCTTTTTGAACTTTTACTGGGGAATGTCTTTTCAACTTTTTCTATTGCAAAGTCCATGGTGGTTAACTTCCAACACTTTGATGCTACAAAGAAAACTTTTTAATTTTGAGGTTGATAAGACGACAAAATTCTTCACGTTCCGCCATATTACTACAACATATCTTGTTCGCCACATTTTTAAACGGATTTTCGTCAAGCTTTAGAAAACATTCCGAAGGTCTCTCTGTAGTATGTTGTTGTCGCTGTAATAATGAAAAGCACTACAAGAGAATTAACGATTTCAGATGAGCTATTTTATGAAGGACGAGAACTTAGACTACTTCTACCCAATGTTTGTAGGTATGCAAACTTCGATAATCGATACGGATCTCTCTCTTTGTCATATTGGAACTATTGAATCACGTTCTCTTCGTCCATTTCTTTTTCAGTCGAATTAAAGATTTCTGATGCGCTTCTTACAGTTACTGTCTTAATTCTCTACCTGCCTCGTTGCATTATTCTTCCGACCTTTGCTGCACTGCAGTTTCTTGCAATTCCCCTAGCTAGACTGAATAATTTATGTGTCAATTGCATTTTTAGCGAATGTGATCATTTTAGATTAAGTTTTTGCAGAAGTACTAGGAATATTACGTTTGTTGTATTTTTCTTCGAAATGTACCACTCAATTGTCAATTTCACATTTACGCTTGTCAACTCAAATTCTTGACATTTTCCTTTCTTTCCCTTCAAAATGTATTTTGTGTTTTTTTTTTTTCTGATGTATCGGATACGTACCAGGCAGATTTTTCCAACAAACATAAAAGTATGGCCACTTGGACAATAAATGAAAATCTACTAAGTCTCCACATGACTTTAAAGTAGTCACGATTTTTTCAGCAGTTTCTGCAGTTTCTTCTTTAGCACTACTTGTCCTTAGTCAACTGCTAAGAAGAGATGAACAACTGCTGCAGCTTTGGAACTTGAATAGCATCAGGACGGAGTTTGAATTACATTCTTGGTGATAACAAATACACTTTGGTAATGTCGACCAAGTCTTCATGATTATTGGCTATGTGTAATTTAGCATTGCTACTTACAGCACAGCACACACTCCACCTTACACTGAGGATCTCTTAGTTTGTCGTCGTCGTCATTGGATCTTTGCGGTGCGTGAAGCCGAGGGTCTTCTCCTCTCCTTCGGCCTCCTCGAGTACTAGTCTCCCTCCTAGTTGCTTGCTTGACGGTGGTGAAGCTACGAAGACGGCCTTAGCGAGGCCACCGTCGTCGTTGAGGAAGCAGCTCTGCTCCCGAGGAAACCTTCTCCTCCCTAGTCTCTCACCAATACAATATTTGGCCTTGCTCCCCCTACGAGGTTACTACTCTACTACTCTTCGTAGTCTTTGGGGGCTTTCGAGTAATGACCAACAAAAAAGGTGATGAATTCCACAAATCTAGGCTAAAAAACACGCTTCTTTTACTTGAGGGCTTAGACTGAGATTACGCACCAATTTGACTTCCCTCAAGGTTGACCTTTAAAGAAACCTGACGTGTTGTCAACTTGACAGATTTTTTTCCCAATACTTTTTTGAGATTATATTTTGTCTAGGGCGGAAAAGAATTGCGTTTTCGTCTACGGAAACAAAACTTTGCAGAGACTGCATTTTTGTATTTTGGGATACTATTCTTCAAAGAAATTGGTTAGGTGACAAATCTCGACTAGTGGTTGTTTTGGCTCTACTGCCCTCTGCAATCGAAGGCGTCACGCAAAACAAAAAAAGACCAAGAGAGGTTAAAAGAAATCCTTTTTAGACAGCAGCAGCAGGTGAAGCTAGGAAACTGGGCATGACACGCTAGCTTTTTGCTAGCACTACTATACTGCCTGCTTTTTATCTTTTGAAATAAGGCACAGCACGCAGCCTTAGTTATTACTTGCAACACAGCTTAGAGACCACGAGACTAGGAGGAGGCAAGCCTCTAATTAACCTTTGATTGGCAACACGCTGCGGTAAAAATAATCATGATTCATGTAAACACACCAAGCAAAAAAGAACATCGAATCATTCCATCATGCATGATGGCAATGATGGGCAAATTCTGTACTTTTCCTTCCTGGTTAGAATCAATGTTGACCATTGGTTTTGTTAGGCCACTTAGTTTGAGGACAACATGCGTTGCTTGACAAAATGTACCAATTTGTCCCATTACAAATGCAATTACGGTGAGTGCAGTTCCCACTAGTGATTGTAAGACATGCTACCATCCTTCCATTTGCTGCTCCTATGGTCGATTCTTCGTCTTTCATTGGACATCCACTAACATTGAAAGAAACCTAAAAATACTGCTGTACTCCGCACCAAACCAATAATCCAATACATTTCAATAAAAAGCCTTCAACCCATAAAAACCATTTGACTTTTTAGTAGTGCTGAATGAAAATTGAAAAGGGTCCTTGATGAGAGTACCTTTATGTTTTTCTTTGCAGTTTTTGGCAGTATTGACACAAGAAAAGCATTGAAGATGTTTACATTATTATTCAGTCGATTATTTGGTCACAATTAAGCTACTCCTAGGCCAGCTACTTTCATGGCTACTACTACTACGATTGCTTATGCTGTTTCTCTTCTTCCTGTCTTATAATAGAAGGAAATCAGCTTCGAACACATTGCTGCTGCTGCCTAGACTTACTTTGCTACTGCCGCTCTATAGTATTCTGCATTATTCTTTGTAATGACCAAGGCCATAACAATGATAGAACAACAACATTGGACTTGTCAGGATCAATCTTAGACTACCAAGGTGCTACTTACTTTTAGTAAGGCCATAAAATACAAATATGTACTACCTACATGTATTCAGCTACCCAGAACAATAACGTTTTGGAAAGTGGTCAAAACCAGGCAGACTGTTGAAGTGAGAAGTATCGGATGTCAAGTAGAGAGATCTGTTTGTCTTGAGACTACTGTGAAATACAGGCTCGGGTTTCTTTCCCTGCGTTTCAAAGCCGCCGAGTTGTATGAAGTACCAAACGAGGACTGAGGAGTAAACAAAAAATCTTTCAATCCTGCTTTTGACGGCCATCAAAGTTATGACAGCCGAGGCTTTGGCTAATACAGATGGATCGATTTGCCTTTAGAATCCACTATGAAAGAGCTGCTGCTACTCGCCCATGCTTTTTGCCACTCTATTACTCTGCCAGTGCTTCGTGCAAAGTACTAGATAGCAACAACATGCTGAACAGTAAAGTAATTGCAATATTGGAAAGCAATTCCAATTACAACCACGTAGTAAGTACATTACTCGTTACCTAGCAAACCACTGGACTAATTAACTGCTGAGGTCTTTGGTGACGTGATGAAGAATGAAGATGCAGTAGTAAAACCTACCTTACCTTGAAATATGAATGACTCCTTTTCCCCGGCTTCTTCTTCGCCTAATTTGTCTCAACTGCTATGCCATTTTAAAAGAGTTCATTTGTATGCAGATGAGAGCCATCAACCGCTATATTGTAGCACGTTGTCGGGACTCCTTGCATATGGAAGGCAAAGCGTAGAGTGGAAATAGCTGCCGCCTTCAAGCCACTGCCTTACGAAAATGGATGATTTTCGTAAGCAGAAGCAGACACAAAACAACCTAGAACATTGGCAAGCAGTCAACAATTGCCAGCCAAAAAGGGGTAATGCAACCATTACAGTAACGCCTGCCGGAAAGCCATTTATCTGGTCAAAAAATCAGAGAAGATCATCGAAGGAGGTGCCTGTCCGCCTGAGTGTACGCCTTCAGACACCATAAACAATTACAGTCAGTACACTGTAGCAATGTATACTGCTCTGTACCGGACCAGACACTTTCAATGTAATATTTTTTAGGGCTTAATTGTACCCCCGACGGCCATAAAACGGTGCACATGAGTGGTTAGATTAGAAAAGGGATTATTGTATTGGACATCAACGCAGTCCCCTCAGCTCCTAATGCTCCTTTTTAGTAGACTCTTGAAAAAAAGTAAAGAAAAAAGGAATGCATATGAACAGTAAACACTTCATCAAACTTTTGACAGATGTTTTGTGTGCACCTCTTTCCTACTTCAAAAAGGCCCCCCTCCATTTCTTTGGCTTTAGGCTTCTTGAAGGCCTTCTTCTGATATTTTGCACCTAAAAGAAAATGGCTCCAATATTGTACTACTCATTTATTTACAATGTGACAACTTTGGGAACAAAGATATGAGAGAACCTAAAGTTTTCTAATCTGCAGAAGCAATCAACCGTAGAAACAAGAAAGCTTGATGGCTTCCAAAAGTGTACGTCATTGTAACACAAAACACACACAAAAAAAATCTTTGTTAATAATGTAAGCTCTTCTTGTGGTGGAGAAACCTGTCCAAATGTAAGATGAGAGACTAACACTAACTTTGGTATCAAGCTGACAAAAAAGTTGCCTTATAGAGAATGCTAGAAGTGACTCGACAAAAATTGGCAATACCACAAAAAGTTAGCTTCTGCTTTCATGGGAAGACAATGTAGTGTATTTGTAGTAGCGTCCCTCAGATGCTAGAGAATACTCCTTGGTTTGGCGTCGCTGAAGGCATGAATGATCATGGTCATTAATTGCTTCTTCAATGATACTATGATACAAAGGAACTCGGGGCTGCGTCAGAGGAGCATTGCATTGCTATTATTGCACCTGACTTTGCTCTGCTGGGCTGACATGCAATCGGGTCATTGTCACCATAGCACTCTATTTTCCCTGTTTTTCTCTTTGTAATGAATGGATGTTGGAATTGCCCTTGATACAAGAAAACACTACTGCTATCAATAGTATGCCATGTGGCGGTACGTAGTATAGAATGTAGTATTTTTAGCTGGTCCACCTACTACTCCTCTTCAAGGGAGTACATTTTATGTTAGTGCAGTACATTCCGTCTACTTTGAGTTGATACCACTGCATGGTTTGGCAATACATTGAAGATACTCTTTACGCTGAGGTGATGATGCGGTAGTCTTTTTTTTTTTTTTCACTATTAACTCAGGATCTTGCCATCCCAATAATCTACTGCAGAAGGAAAACCAGCAGCGAGAAAGAGAACATCAGTAGGGACGTCACCTTGCATTTGTCCCGTCTTTTCTACTAATAGTTTCTCAAGGCCGAGGACTGAGGAGGCTTGAAGCAGCCACAGCTAGAGACAGCAGCAGCAGCATGACAACAACAGGGTAGAAACAGGGGGATCGTAAGCTTTCGAAATGGATGAGGCTTCCAAATCCTAGACTACTCTCAGATGGATTTCTGTCAGGGGAATCCGAAATGTTGTTGAATGTACCTCTGTCACTTGTCCTTGTCCTCCCGTTTCTTCTCTCACTCATTTTTGGATGGAGCGAAGACAATTTATTTACTGATGGCTTAGAGCTACTGTGCAAATGGAACTGAGGAGAGTGTGTGATGCTTCTGTGCTGACCTGATTTTTCGCTTGAACGACACCCATATGTCACCCGTGGTCAAGGCTCTCGAGCAACGACATCGACAAAGCACACATCCATACGTGACGTCACGAATGACGTAAAGTGAGTCAAAGCAGTAGCACCACCTTCTACTCTAGTGCGGAGGCCACCACCACTACCACCACCAGTGGTAGCTCAAATTCAATTCTCTAATTGCAAAGTGTGGCATGAAGGGAAAAAGTGCATTTCTACATCTGAAACAATGTGCATCTGCAACCAGTTGACGAGCTTTCCTTCTTTGCTATTTGTATACTACTGGATGTTCTACAGTTCTACACTCCCTCAATGTTTACAGATTTACCTTAGCTATCATCAGCATTGCATGTAATTGCAATTACTCTCTAAAACTACTTTTTTTTATCTCTGATGATGCAGCCAGGTTTTTAATCAAAGAGACAACAAGCTTGTTAGCCAAGTCCAAAAATAGTAGCGTTAATTAGGAGCGGTATCAGTCCAGCAATCTAGACAAGGTAGCAGTAGAATAATACACTAATAATAGACTTGCTTTCTCTAAAGCTTTCTTTTAAAATACTATCAACGTGGTATTGGTAGTGGTCCACCTCTTTTGTGTCTTTTGTAAAGCTTCCCAAAGATTGACATGATTACACGATATATGTGTGAGAGCTTTACTCACCACATCGTTACTCAAACTTACTTACTACTCTTTGACTACATAGAGTACATCTCCTATTGAGAGAGGAAGTAAAAAAGCTTGACGCATTTTGGGACCAATAAGCCACTTCTTCTCTCGTGTTTGTGGAGCATAAAGAAAAAGTAAAAGAAATAGGTGGTGTGTAAAATAACACATTTTTGTGGAGTTGAATTATGAGATGCTATGAAAGCAATGTGAAAGCAGAATAAGACTTTGCGCGGCAGCGCTTGAGAATAAGGAGAAGGAAAGATGACATTACCTACCTCTTTCTTTTATTTTATTCTTCCCTTATGCATTTTATTTGTGAACGACCTAGTTTTTTTCAAGACAAAGTAAATGGTCAGCAGCAGCATGATGCACGAAAGAGGCAGCAGCCTGGCAGCAAGTCAAGGTAGAGTAGTATATTGGAGTGCTAATATATTACAGCATCTGCCAAAAATGGCCCAGTCATAAAAGTTATGGAGCGAAATCAGCACTTGCCTCGGTAAGCAAACGGTGAAATGTGTCCAGCTTCCAAAGGGGGTAAAAAGAGTCGTTCACCAGCAGCAAAAGGAAAGCCGCTTTTCTTTTAAAGCAAAAAAATTACCCATTTATCTGGCTCTTTTCATGTCAAAGAGGCCTTTGCTAAATGACTTTTTTGAGTGGCTTGATGGACCGATGGTTTCTTAGAAAAACGCATGTCTGGTCTTTTTTTGCTTTTAATCTCGTTTTCTTGCAATTTGGAAACGACACAAGCGAGGAAAACTGTCATGATCACCAGTAGTGTATAAGGATAGTACAGTAGGAAAAGCAGTGTTTCTGTCAGCATCATCTAGTTTTACTTTACGTACGTCATCAACTGTCATGTTTGCAACGCGGCAATGCTGGCTGCAGCACGGATGCTAGTAAACCTGAAAAATCCATGGGGAAGAAGAAGAAGCAAGTGGTGCTCCTTGGAGGAGGAAGACTAGAAGAAGAAGCTTTCTTTAGAAAGCATCATCTCGTTTTTGAAAGGATGGAAAGAAGAAGAGAAGAAGGAGAAGCTCACTCAAAGTTTTCAATTTGAGGTATGATATGCTGTCGAGTCGAGAGAGGAAGATGGAGCCGGCCTTAGCAGCCTTCGAAGAAGAAGAAGAAGAGCCTTGAGAAAGGGTAGGTCTCCATTATGGTAAGAAGGTAAAGGTGAAGTGGGCAACAGCAGCAGCAGCAAAGTGTGTGTAGCATATCAATAGAAAACGAGAGGTCAGCCCTTCAGTATCAGAATTTCAATGGTGTCGGTCGTAACAAAATGTATTACAAATTTGAGCTGCCAGCTTCTAAGACTGTATTTACAATTTCAACCATGATATCACCGGATTATCTCAAGTGGAGAATTGTGTGAGCGACCTTGCTTTGCAGAGCTTTCACTGCTTGCTGCTGCAGCAGCAGAAGGAGGACTAAAGAAAAAGACGACTAGCACGCAACGCTTCCATTTTTTCCTCTACTGAGGTTAAAAACGCGCGCGGGGGAGGAGGCTTAGAATATGATAATTGTTTTTGTAATGACCAGCAGTGCTTTCTACTTTTCTTCCTGGTTCCTTGGAGGTCCGAGAACATCTAACTTTCCTGTACTTTTATCCCTACTGTTCCTGCAACTTTCCAGATTATCTATCGTCTAAGATTTCTTCCTTCTTGGCTTTCCAATTTCCGTTGAGAAAACAAGACTGAAAAGATTTTCAGTCCATAAGCGCGATCTCTATGTGGACAATATTGACAATGTGGACAAGATTGGCAATTGGTCAAGATTGACAATTGGTCATTTTGGCAGAAAGTTACAATTTAGCCAAAAAGTTACATTTTTGACAGAAAGTTACAATTTTGACAAAAAGTTACATTTTTGAAGAAAAGTTACATTTGTGAAAAAAAGTTACATTTTAGTAGGAACTTTCAATTTTAGCGCCAAAATTAAGACGACATTAAGTAAACAATAAATAATTATGACATTACTGTAATTACTTCAAAAATTATGACAACATTTTAAGTAAACAATTTAACAAATGTCACAAGCGTGACGGCGTGACAACGTGACAGTGTGACAACGTGACAATGTGACAGCATGACAATGTGACAAAAAGTCAAAGAACTACAAATTTTGACAATTTGAGGATAACAGTGGAGAAGAAAAGAAAAAACAAATCCATAGAAGCGCGACGGATCGCGCTTAATAAGTACTTAGGACGCGCAATGCCGTATAGAAAAATATCCTAGCTCAAACACCATTAATTGCAAACGCGGCTACAAAAACTAAAGGCTTTTAACTCTCTTTGAAAGATTAATGAATGGAGTTGCGTTGGATTCTTTGCTTTGCACACGACTCACGAGGAGCTCGCGCGACAATTAAAAGAAAAATCTTTTAACTGGTTGCAAAAATCACCACAGATTCTACCTCATCAAAGAATGTTTACTATTATGTTGGAACCAAGTCCCGGCACACAAAAAAAAAACGACGCATCGTCCACCATGCGAATCACGTTTTTTTGTTGCTGCGAAGGTTTTTCTACTATGGCGATGGACAACACACGAGGATGTGATGCAAGGACGACGACAAACAGTGTGTTGGAATAAAAAAAAAAGATTTCAGGTGATTCTTTTTTCAAGGCCTATTGGATTTCAAGATCCTTCTCTGCCTTTTTTGTTTGCTCTTCTCGTACCATTTTCGCGGCGCATTGAACTTAGGGATGATTGAGGTATCATAGGAAAAGAAGGAGGAAGAAAGCTCTTCTTCCTCTCGTCTTTTTTTCCTGCTTTGCAAGAGAAGCTGCTTTTTCAATAGGCCAAAAAATTCACCAACGCCAGCAGAATTCCTCTCCAAACTTGAAAAATGCATTTCTGTATGTATTTTCCATGTCTGTCGCGATAAAATTGGCTTTGTATTTTGTTGTAAGAAAGTAAAGTCCCGATTTAGTGCAATGCATAAAAATAGTAAAAGCAGTTAAAGAAGTTGGCAAGGTAGCAATATTTTCTCTCAGAGCAATTTCACGGGATGTCATCTGTTGCAAACTATTTTTTCCTTCTCTTTTAGCCTCAAGGACCTAGAACTAAACTTTTGGCAAAAATTCATTTTTTTCAGACGACGGTGAAGACATTGCTTTAGTGGCTAGCTACTTTTCTAGTGGCACCATAACCTTACTACACCGTTAAAACCACACCGCTGTCTGCTTCCAGAAGTCACTTGAGAGGCCATTTTTGTCAAATGCAGCAGACAGCAATAGCGGATGGCGGTGGTGGCGAACCGTCAAAAACTGATATGACAGCTGTCAAGGCTTTTATGCAGCGTGTGCACAAAAATCCGAAACCTGTTGCTAAGACAACTCCCAGTCTCCCATGCCATCACAATGTATTTTTAAATGTAATGGCTTTCCAATATAAATGGGAATTGGATATGTTAATTTCGTACTTCAATGGGTAGTGGAGGGGAAGAAAAAAAAGGGAATTGTGAAAGCTTCTAGCTCTCGCTCTCTCCAACAAATGTCAAAGTTTTGCAAACCGTGTGTTTTTCGTCAGCAGGAGCAACAATAAAGAAGAAAGACCGACCGCCACGAGCACCACCAGTTTTGGGCCTCTTTGATCAAAAAGAAAGTTTTCTTCACTTTGAGAAGTGCCGAATAGAACGGAGAAACCAAGTTTTGGGCTTGCTTTTCACACTTTCTTTTTTTTTTAAACCGCTAGAAAAGCAAAAGATGGTCTTGGTTTGACTTGTGTCTTATATTCCATCCACCCATGAAAAAAAGGTAGAAGAAGAAAAAAGCCATTTGCTCTAAAAGGATAGAGGAGGACCTGTGGAGTAACTGCTGATTCCAGCCTTTGGGAATTCATTGAATAGGAAGGCCAAGAAAAGAAGAAGGGCCTTGTGCTCCTTTAGAGAGGAGAACAGAACTTTCTTTCAGAAACTCCAGGATGATTTGGCAACTTCTGCCTCATTTACATTTTCTTAGATCCTTCCGTTTGCTGCCTCTCACGCCCCAACCATTTCTCATACCATGTTAGACTTCTTGGCTTGGTACCTCTACCCAATTCACCTGTTCATTTGAAAAGTTTGTTACTCCATAGAAAACTATCATGAATACAAAATGAGAACATGAGTGCTTGCGTCATTGGATTGCAAATTGGCTAAGCCAATCAAGCTCTTTCCCAAATGTAGGCTTCATAAAAATCTAGACTTCATGAAAATGTGGGCTTCATGAAGATCCTGAAAATGACTATAAAAGGCGAAGACCGCGATATTCACCAAAAAATGCTTATCAAATCTTTTAGTGATTTTTTTAGATCATGGCCTTATCAGTTATCACCATTTTTCGTATTGTACTATCAAAAAGTGGCCCGAAAGAATTACGCTAATCGCGGTCAAAAAGTCCTATGTGTAAGATGGTAAAAATGTGAAAGATATAGACGAAAATTCTGATAAGAAAATTGACTATCAATAATGATTGATAGCCTATTGGTTTTATTCCCTGCCTTCTTCCTAAAAATATTCAGGTAGAAGGAGAATGTGGAGAGTATTCTCCTAAAAAGAATGGTGATGTGCAAAACTGAAATTTTTTTTCAGGGTTCTAATGCAGTCGAAAGAAAACGGAGGTGCTTAATGGTGAGAGAAGAACTTTATTCTTATATGATAGAACTTACTATAGACTACTCAACTATAGCAGTATTAGATCTGCTCAAGATCATTAATCTTTAGGCTTCTTCTTCCTAGGCAAGAAGGACTGCTTTCGTGGCGGCGGAAGGACTGGTGTTCACGCAGAAAATTCTGTTCTGTGTTTACTGAATAGATGGGTTAGTAAGGGCTTTGCGCTTACTTTGACGGATGCACAAAGGTGGCAAGAAGTAAACACAATGGGAATCCTCAAAGCTTCAGATGCTTCTTCACCTCAACTCCTTTCCATTTTTTGTGGCTTCCGCCAAAAAAGCTAGTGCATTACCTGTCCTGCATTCATTATTACATTTCTTATTTCAAGCTTCAAAGATGGATGAGGAAGCAGGAAAAACCTTCTTGTAAGCCTGCCAACTATTTTGATGAAATGTTCATACTTTGCATGAATCAAAGTGAGGTGTCAAATTCTTTTTAAGCAAACATATGTTACTACCTTTTTTTGTCAGCTGGGATTTCTGATGGATGACACATTTCCACTTTATCCATACATACTCTCTCTCTCTCTGCTTCTGTGAGCAAAAAGGAAAAGACCTAGAAAACGTTTTGGTCTTTCTGAAAGGAAGGCTGTTGCTGCAACAGTAGCCAATGTTTTAGAATTTCAAATGTAATTTGCTGAATGGGTGTTTGGTGATTTCCGTCAGGTTACATTTAAAGGCCTTTGTAATCGTTGTAATCTGACGCTTTTTTGGCCTTGGAGGCCAATCTAGATAAAAGAGGTTCTTAGAATACTATCGAATTGAACAAAAGGTTATTGCAACCTTTAAAAATCAAAGTAGAAGAGAGAGAGGAAAATAGCCTAGACGAACGACAATATAAAGTGCAGTTATTACATTGACTACGGCGTCATAAAATCAACGTGGCGAAGAAAAGCAATAAAAAGCCGACTTTAGACAGAAGAAGACTGCATTCACTTCTTCTTCTTCGTCTTCTTCACAATAATATTCTGCTCTCTTTCTTCTTGATCTTCTCATAAAAACACAGACTTCAATCATCTCTTTGCCTATTTTCGATGTCACAGAGTAGTAGTTCTTCCTCCTATTTGCTGAATCAACCTTTTTCTTGTCAGTTTCTCTAAGAGCCTCACCCACTACTACCAATCTGGTAGTGGAACGACCAACTATCGGATGTCGTTAGAGTTTCAAAATCACAAGGAAAATGTTCAACATACAGAAACCTTTTTTTTAAAGATTACAACATTAAACAAAAATGTTGGGTTAGATATCGCTTAAGTTAAGACTAAAAAATGCGATAACTTTGCACTTGCTTACCTTCTTGAAACGGATTCAGAATTGAACCTGTGAGTCAAAAACATATGTAGATAATAATCTAAAGTGACTGTAATTCTGTAAAATCAGATCATAAAGTATAATATAAAGTAATAAAATATTTCACCTTCTCAATGATATTGATGTAATCATGGAGTAAAAATTAATATTACACAACTTAAAGATTTCGGTCGGCCGAATTTAGTTGTTCTTGTATTTTGACGATTTTGACTTATATAAAGGATCATAAAAAATATGTTATTGGTTGTCTGGATTCCGTTAGAGTTGTTTTAAAAGTACTTGGTTCCCGCTAAAATAGTGGACGACCGATCCATCGGTTTGCCGATGGTACCATCGGTTTTTTCCAAACCATCGGCCGATGGATTTCACTTAAAAACATAGATTTTCCGAAAAAATGGCAGGGAGAAACCACGTTTGGGAAAATTTTTTGAAAAAATAAAAATGGTGGAAGAAAAATTATGTATGATTAGAAATCATTTGATTGGCTTTGCATATTTTTCAAAAGGATAGTCATAATTTTTAGAGAATCTTGTAATAAACTTGAAATCGAAATCTAGGTTTATTATTAGTAAACCATCGGCCGATGCATCGGCCGATGGCATCGGTTTTTGGCCGATGGTATCGGCATCGGCCGATGGTTAAAATCGGCCCATCGGTCGTCCACTAGCAAGTGCTACAGATGTAGAAACTCGTAGTTGAGAATGCACAAGGTACCTAGATTACAATTTTCATTTTTTCAATTTTCAAAGAAATGTTCTAACGAATTTTACAAGCAGTTCACTTATCTAAACACAACCTTTGAGCTCATATCACATTGACAACAATTTGGACTTTGTATTATTGTACGGCAAAATATACTGCAATACGATTTGCTGTCTTAGACCGCGAAATGTGTCTATCTAAGCCATATTTTTTTTTTGACGAAGTAAATCTGCAAATTCCAGAGAATTTGATTGACCGATAAGTAATTGCAAAGAAGCAAAATTCAAATAATTATCCCATAATACGTCTGTTGCGTTATTTCGTCATAAATATATATTATTGCGAAATGATCGTTATAGCATAATGTAATCGTTATAAAGCGATTTGCAGCTATAGCGACTTAAATCCTAATGAGCATAACTGCCACTCCTAGGACCGCGATAGCTTCGCTTCTCGCGGTCAAAAATGTGGGTTTTTTTAGTACAGTGTAGTACTTCTAGTAAATGAATTCGTAAAATGGAAATAAGAAAAGTTGAACTAAAACGACTAAAACTCATATTGCCTATCAACAGACACGCATCTATGATTCGATGATGATGACCAATTTTTTGAGCTACGCGGAGCATTTTGACAAATTACAATTGAGTTGACAACTCAATCTACAAATTATGCATATGATGCATCCCAAATTACAACAACAAAAAACTAAATTGTCCTTATTGTAAATTGATCAAACCAGGAAATTCAAACGTACTTAGCAAAAAAACCACGCAAAATTGAGGTGTCATAAAGCCATTCTTACCTGATTACCATTTGGTAAAGACTGCCAACTTTCCGGCTTTAGTTATTAGACTGGAAATAAATCGGGTTCAATGGACAACAAGCTTTACAGCTTTGAAATTCACGGTTGGTACTAAAATCAGGTTTTCTTGTAGCTTTTTGAAGAAGCCACTCTCAGTTGTTGGTCTTCTTCTCTCCAATTTACCGCCAGTCCGTGCCAAGCGGCGGCAAACTGAGCAACGCCGCGCGCGCGCACCCGACTCCGCAACAGCGACAACAAAACCAGACGCTGAGGCGGCGCGCATCTGTAGCCCAAACCACCAAACAACGCATTACGTAATAAGCACAACATCACTGCTGCTTGATTCAAAGCACAATTTCGCCAATTTTTTCGCACAAGCTGCTGTAGCTGGACGACAAACCATTCTTCTGCATGGTTTGTAAAACTGGATTTTGCAAAATTGACGATGATGCCTCAGCATCACAGCACAGGTAGAAATGTAATTTTCAAGCTTTGGTAACTACAAAACCACAAAATCTAAAGTTGCAAAGCTTGCAAAATTAACCACATGAAAATCTTGGGAAAATGAAGTGACACTTTTGTGAAAACATTGAAATTGAAAAAAAAAATATATATATATATATCATAAGTGTTCAAAAAACGACGCAATAAATGCTATGGTGACCTTTTTAGCTTATCTGATTATTTTTGACACTTCTGAAATACTTTGTTAAAATCGCATAATGCATGTCATTTGGGAATTCATTGTGTTGTGATTCTTCTTCTTTCATAAATGTGTTTCAAAGGCACTTTGAATCTTTGATCTCAGAGATTTGACGAAGAGGTTTGGTGAGTCCTGCACACAATCTTTGCGCTTAGTAAATCTTTTCAAACAGTACGGGTTGCCCACAGGCGATGCGCGTACTACTCGACGAACCAATGATGGTTCTTATTCAACCTTCAGTTCAGGACAATCTTGCAACCAAGTCAAAACCATGAAGACAGAAGTCATTGTTAAAACTGTTTTACAAATCTTGACTTTTATTGCAACTTTCACTGTGGTCTCAGTGATAGCTGCAGGTATTTATGCTGCCTTTTACCTGTCATTTGTGCCCAAACCCATCCATGAGGGACCAGTACACTTTGTTTTTGAACCATGCAATGAAGAAATGGGCAAGTGTGGATTTTTAAATGGTTCTATTCAGTTAGGAAATCCTCCACCTGTACTGTTGACAGATCAAAAATACAGCTTGTCTTTAGAATTGGAAATGCCAGAGTCCAACATCAACAGAGATCTGGGAATGTTTATGTCTTGCGCACAAATCTTAAGCAAAGATAAATTGCTCATGAGGAAAAATTGCAGATCCACTATCATGAAGTACAAATCTAACATGATCAGGTCTTTGGAGTTGGTGTTTATGTGGCCAGCAATCTTGACTGACTATTCTGGTGAAAAACAAATGGTTCATATCCGATTTTTGGACGATTATCGGGACGATCCCATGAATCCAGCTTTGTCTATAGGTAATGATCAACTTTACTTTAATTAACGAGTTTCATAATATTGGACTTGAACTTGTCTTACAGATTTTCAAGTGATGTCGAGGTTTGCGGAAATCTACCATGCCAAGTATCAAGTTCAAGCCCAATTCACAGGATTACGTTACATTTTGCATTGGTTCCCATTGACATCTGCAGTATTTGGCATCACATTCAACTTTTTGGTGCTTATGCTCCTTCTGTTCTTTACTTGGTACGGATTTCTGGCCAAGCCACCAGTACTAGAGGACAACAGAGGAGCAGCAGCTGAGGACCTTGACTCTGGAGTGTCTGGACTTCAAGGTGAAGTGTCTGATCTTGAGCTACTTGAACATGAACAACCACCTCATGAAGAAATCGCTCAAGAAAATTGATAGTTAACGCTGTAAAGTGATATTTTATCGAATGTTTGATCAAAAGGTAAACTAAAACTAGTCACATGAATAATAATGTGACAAATTGAGCACGTAATTGTAATTCACTACAATCAATTCCAAATTTTGTGAAGTATTTGATCATTGACAAATTACAGTTGATATAATGATGTAGACTGCCATTGCCATTACCAATACAAAGTAGTTTAGTTACTGACAAAATGTAATAATGGCAGGTCCTTCTTTTGGAATACTTTCGAAATTCTTTCAAAAGGCAGGATTTTTTCCATGCAAGAAAGTGGTAGAAAACGACAAAACATACCTGGAACCTATCAAGGGTTGCATCCAATTCAGCAAGATAATCTTCTGCTTGATAAGTATTTTATGCGCATGTGGGGCTTCTTTTTGGGTACCCTACTCAAGTTCTTTGGATTATGACAATTTCCTTGATTTCGTTGCTGATTTCTACACGACTGGATTCTCATTGAAAGGTTCAACAGTTGACATTGCTGTTAATATATGCTTGCATCCTTTTCTATGGGGTATTCACTTTATGATCCTTTGGAAGTCCTTCAAAGTCAGAGGAAAAATGTGTCAGGTTTATAATCATTTAGATGACCATACCTCTGAAGTCAAGATTTCTGAAAAAGAATACTTTTTACATATTGTAAAAATTGCAATACTAGTCATTGGTCAAGGTTTCTTTGCAATTGGATCTGTGCTGAATATAGAAGAAAATTTTTCTTTTGGATTTATTCCATTGGTTCCCTACTTCTTATGTTATTTCATACTGGTACCTATCTTGCATGCCCCATTGATGGCATTACATATTTATTTCTTGGAAATTCATTGGAAACTTCAATCATGGATGAACTCATTGAAGAAAGGTTTGGAAAATAATGAGTCTTTTGGAATACACCTGGACCAATGTAATCATCTGGCAAAAGTCTTGAATATGATCACCGATACTCTGTCAGAGATTGTATTTTGGCTCTTTACCTTTTTCTTACTTCTATCCGTTATCGAGTGTTACACTATGATCAATTTCATCCTCACACATTCAGACTTAACTGTGGCAACAATGTTCTTGATGATTGGATTTGGTTTTTATGGAATCTTCTTTTTTTACTTTGCCTATTCTTATTGTATCTTTTCTCAAACTATCAAAGATTCAGCAGATGACATCAAAGTCATCCTAAAGAAAACTGACATCAATAAAGATGACTTTTACATTCTCCAAGGACAAATCTTAAAAGCAATGAAGTCTCGACAACAAATACTCAAGAAGCAAATCGAAATGGAGTTCAAAAAGTTTCAAGGATTTCATGGCAATGGTTACTTTGTTTTAGGAAAACCACTTTTAACTTCAGTGGTAGCCAACATCATTACTTATCTCATCATTCTTATTCAATTCAAAGTGTCTGAGCTATCATCACAATAAAAAAAAATTTCTCTCTCACTGTTATGAGACTTTTTTTGAGTGAAGCAATTTTTAGGGAATGAATATTGCAGTAAAATATTATACTGAATTTTTTTAGTGCATTTTTTCGCACCTTTTTACTGCTTTCTCATTTACTACTAAGGCGACCTTGATGATCAACCATGCAACCAAATCAATAACACACGTAAAGCGTAAGAAGTAAGGCAAATATTAGAGTAGCAAAGGCAGCAAAAAGTATGTCAGATGTGGCAAAAAAAATCATTGGCCTTGCTACTTCTGTGCAATCAACGAAAACAAAGGTTGCCAACGAGTCGAAGAGCGATTCAACAGAAATAGAGTAGTTCCCGTTCAAGTATGCAATGATTCCGGAAAAATAAGCAATCGATTTAATAGCCCCCGTCATCATCATCGTCATGAAAGAAAATTGTAGCTTTTTATTTTACTACTACACAAGTAGATCCTCTTCGTGCAATCCCAAAATTGACCACAACAAAAAACATTTTCCCCTACCCTACCAAAGTGACTTTTTAGCACTACATGAATCAATCACAATCCATAAATATGAAAACTGATTCAAAATCCTCCTAAAGAATTTAAATTATTGTTTGGTAGGGTTTCTAGGTAAAATAGTCCTTGATAATCGATTTTGTGTCATCGATTTGACCTTAACTGTTTCCTGGTAAACGTCAAAAGGTTTGTGCAACATGCAGGAAAAGCAGGAAGTGAAAAATCAAATTGAGGACTGAAACCATGCGAAGGCAAAGAAATTACAGTCAATCCAGCCAATACAGCCGATGTACTCTATGTAGCAAATACAGTCAATGCAGTTTGTGGACCTTATGTAGTGTTTGCAGTGAAGATAGTTTGTGCAGCCAATGCAGTCGGTGCAGCCAATGTAGTCAATTTAGTCAACGGAGTCAATTGAGTCGGTGTAGTCATTGCAGCCAATGCAGTGCACGAAGTCATGGAAGTGCTGAACACAAAACTACTTCGAATACTACCAAATCAAGCAATAAGAAAGACAAGGATTGAATTCGTAACTCTCTGGACTGATTTACTTTCATGAATAATAAATTACACTATTGAGCTCTGATCTTACGTACTTTCCCTTGAACAATTTTAATCATGTGTAAGTAGTACAAAGGTATAAACTTTCATTCTTGTTGCATATGCCAATATACTTCTTCCTCCTGGCTCCTGTGTCTAACAAGAGGAAGCTCCCATGAATATGTAGTAGTGTCACTACTGATAATAGTATCTTTGTCATGAAAGGTTCTCCATAATGCAAAAAGGTAATCTGTGTCATCGAATGGTGAAGCATAGAGGCCAAAGGAAGAAGGGGGTAGCGATGAAAATGGCACATGAATTGCTTGCTACACCTCCTCTCTACTTCACCACATTGTAATATACCTTTAGTGTGAAAAAAGGAAAGCTCAGTGCCACAGAAGCAGTTTAGAAAGCCACTCACGAAACAAAACTACTACTGGCCTGGATATAAAGCTGAAAAGCAGCTTTGGAAAAACCATGTCCAAAAGTAGGAAGTTTTTGACATCTTCAAGTAGCAGTAGTGAAGCTGAGGACCAAGAAGAAGATGAAGACATAAGAATTGTTCATAAACCACCTCCACCGCCAAGAATATTGTACACTCCAAATGGTGATCAGATATACGAGTTGATTATTGAAACTCTGATGGGAACAACTTTTGAGGTCAGACTCCCTGCTAAGACATTGGTGTCCTCAATCAAAAATAGACTTCAGAGAAGTGAAGGGGTACCAAGACATCATCTACACATCATACACCAAGGTACCTAAAATAAATTCAATGACAGTCAAGTGTCTGGACCTTGAGCAATAACATGATGAGGATGGTAAAAACTTTTGCTTTCATGACAACTGCAACTCTATTTTTAGATCCTCTTTAGCCAGGTCTGGAATATTGTTTACTGCAAAATGACTTTACTACTGTTACATATGTATTATTCTAGGTACTGAACTCCCTGATGAATGTAGTCTCCGAAAATGTGGAGTACAAAATGGTGATAGACTCAAACTGGTGCTTGCCATGAGAGGTGGACCAATCAATACCCGGAGAGTTGCTATACCATCTCAACCCAGCAAACCAGTCGGTCCTGCAGATTTGCAAAATCTGATGCTCAAGAACAAAGAACAAATCCTAGAAAAGATTCCTAAAAATGGACAAGTGACCGTGTTATTGTTTAGAGAAGGTGATAAAGTCAATGTCTATCATGTTTTAGAAAAACCCGATGGCTCATTTTCACCATTAAGCAATGCTGATCAAAGTCCATTGAGTTCACCAGAAGATCATGATGAGTGGTCTTCATCAGGTCCTTCAATCAAAAGACTTTTAGAACATTCAGATACTGAAGAGAATCCCATAATCAAACAAAGACTAAAAGAGAATGCAGTGACCATGAACAAAATGTCTGAATTGAGAACTCAACTAGAGAACTTGTCCATGGTGAAAAGAAACAAGAGGAGAAACATCAAAAAGAGACCCAAATCCCACAGGAAATCCAACAATGCTTCAAGACAATCCAAATGGAGTGCAAGTACCAGTTATTCCAAAAATGGAACCACCAATTCAACCTTGCCTTTGCCACCTATCAATTCTTCAACTAATCATCAAGCAAAGGATGTGCTGCAAGACAAAGATGAAGATTTTTGTACTATTCAACCCTTGAATAGGTCTAAAATCAGAAAAGAAATGTCACAAAGCAAAGTTCCTGATTGGTTGAAGAAGAATGAAGGTCATTATCACAACCATGCAAAAACTTTTCCTATCAAACATAGTAGCAATAAGAAGGAAAGTACAATGGAAACTACTGCTACTGCACCTAATAATATTGACTTGGTGGATTTACAATTTAGACCTGATAATGCTTTGGAAATGACCAACCATAGAAAGGCTCAAAAATTGATCTCTACAGACTTGTCTAATGTAGTCATACAAGATTCTCAACCTAAACAGGGCAGGTTACAAAGACAACAATCCAATTGTTCCATCAAGTCTAAAACTAGATTGAATCTCTCATCTTCTGGTAGAGATTCTGCTTCACCTAGAACCAAGGCTGAAATGAAACAAAAGTGGCTGAAAAAGCCCAAAATTGAAGGAGACAGACCAGACACAACTTCAAGCACTATGCCTTTGTCTGAGTCTAGAGACAGTTTAGCTTTCACTTCTGTCACTGATACTTCTGATGGATTGGTCAATAGAAAGACCAATTCGCCATTACTCCCCTTGAGATCAAGTTCAAGAGCTTCTAAAGGATCAGGTGGCAAGCAAAACAGACCCAAATTTGTAGCCAACACATTGATGACCAATATGACCAAAAAGATCAAGCAGCCAAACAAATCAAG
This sequence comes from Oithona nana, assembly GCA_900157175.1. NCBI lineage: Eukaryota > Metazoa > Arthropoda > Copepoda > Cyclopoida > Oithonidae > Oithona > Oithona nana. The sequence goes on from LT727898.1 coordinate 414,845, forward strand.
ATGTGCTACATGCAACAAAAAGATCAACATAACCAACACTTTCAGCTGTAGATGCAACAAAAGCTTTTGTCCTAAACACAGACATCCAGAACTGCATTCATGCACTTTTGACTACAGATCAGAAGGCAGAAAACAACTGGAACAAGCCAACCCGGTGGTGATGTTACCTAAATTACCCAAAATTTGAATAATCTTGACTTCTTTATATTATTGAAACTGTGATTAATTTTGTTATGAAACAATCAGACAAACTGAAATGAATATGTATTGACAACACTCAGAGAGAAACATGGTTTTGGACTAAAAAAAAGAAAAAAGTCAATTTATTCTCCTTTGCCAGGAGGAAGGTAGACTAGTGGTCTGTACTCAGGATTCCACATCTTTGAGTAAATGTAGTCTTTGAGGCCTTCTTCACCTCCTTCTTTTAATGCTTCATAGGCTTGTCTGTTTCCAATCTGCAATTGAACAGAGTCTAGAATCAAATCCTTACTTATAACAATTTCCTTTATAATGGGGATGGACTGAAGCAAAGGAGCTTTAGCTCCAAAAATATGTTAGTAAGCATTTGCAGTATTGAGATACTAGTCAGAAAGAGGAGGGGGCAGCAAGTGTAAAACATAGATTGTATCCTTCATGATCAAAAATATATGTGCTTCATCTATTTACATAGTTATGTTAGAAGGTTTTCTGGTTCTACTTTGTTCTGACTTACACGTGGTCTATGCTTCTTAGTACCATCCTGTAACACTAGTACTTGTACAACTAGAAATTATCTAACTATTTTTCTTACATGAAAGAACTCCTGTCTTCATTGAATTGGCAATAATAAAAAAAGTGACATTACCTTTAGACCTTCATTTGCAGCTTGAATAATAACTTTCATGGCAAGATGAGCAGCAATGGATCTGATATCCTTGATTTCAGGGAAAGTTGCTCTTCTGGCCAAGTCGTCTTCACTGATCAATTCAACCAGTGCTTCAGCAGAAGCATTGATCATTGCATTGGTAACCACACCAGTTTGTCCCAAGGCAGCTCCCAAAGCCAATCCAGGGAAGATGAACCTAAAGCAAAGCAAATCCTCAGAATTCCAAAAAACCAACTTAGTTTTGAGTTTTGACCATCACAACAAGACTAGGTGCAGATTGCTAATCTACAGGAAGTTGTCCTGTACTCATTAGTTTGGTTAATAAAGAGTGCAAGACTTGTCTTCCTCATTTTTATGTGTTGTATTAGTATTAGTGATGATGTAGTAAACCCATTCAGAAATCACATTTAGAAGGATGAACAAGTGATTCTTTGGTTACCTGTTGTTACACTGGGATGAGGCAGCAATATTGCCTCCCTTGGAGTATGGAAATTGTGAACTAAACAAAATCAAATAAATAAAAAAAAAGAGTATAGGCTAAAAAACAAAAGAAGGTTTTTTAAATAAGCTAATCAAACTTACCTATTGTTGCATTGGGATGAAGCCACTTCAACTCCATTCAAGTCTACATCTGGGAAAGGTGAACCAGAAGCGAAAATGGCACGACCACCAGTACACCTTTGAGCCATTTCTGCATTGCATTCAGCTCTTGAAGTTGGATTAGACAAAGGAAAGATAATGGGTGGTTTGTCCTGCAAATTAAAATCACTTTAGTCAATCATATTAGTACATAGAAAGAAATAAGAGATCTTACTGGAGTTCCTTCAGACATTGTGGTCAACACTTCTTCAGTGAAGATTCCTCCACATCCACTCAAACCAATCAACACGTTAGGTTTGACTTTTTCAACCACTTGAAGTAAAGTCATGCCTTCCATAGAAGTATCATCTTCAGCAAAAGTAGTCAATTGATAGAAATTCTCTTCTAATTCCAGCAGATTGCTCCTAGCTTTGGTGATCAAACCATTCTCATCTAAGATAAAGAATTTGGCACCAGCTTCTTCATCAGATAAACCATATCTTCTGGTCATGGCATTTCTGATGGTAAGCAGAACACCTGCAGAAGCAGAACCAGCACCACATACAACAAACTTCAATTCTTTCAAAGCTGAAGGTGGAAGTCCTTGGACTTTCAAAGCTCCATAAATTCCAGCTAAGGCAGTGGCCGCAGTACCCTGGATATCATCATTGAACATCAAGTAGTCGGATCGGTATCGCTTAAGTAGATTGACAGCATGCTTGGTTTGGAAGTCTTCATGTTGGATCAAAGCTCTGGGCCATCTTAACTTGACTGCTGCCATGAACTCATCAATGAATTCATAATACTCGGGACCGTCCAACCTTGGCCTTTTCAATCCTAAGTACCTAGGATCATCAATCAACCTTTTGTTGTTAGTTCCAATGTCTAAGACACATGGCAACACTCTTTTGGGATGGAATCCACCAGCGGCTACGTACAGGTCAAGCTTGCCAATGGAGATGCCTAAGCCGCCAATGCCAAGGTCACCAAGACCTAAAACTCTGGAACCATCGGTGACAACTACGGCGTCGACGTCGTCATGTTCCCAGTTGTAGACCATGGAGGCCATTTCACCCTTGTCGTCGGCGGAGATGTAGAGGCCACGGGGCCGTCTGAACAAGTGGGACCAATGGGAGCAGGCCCAACCTACTGTCGGAGTATAAATGATAGGTGCCATGTCGTCAAAATTGTCCATGAGAATTTTGTAGAAAAGAGTTTCGTTTCGGTCTTGGAGAGCTTGTAAAACGTTCCATTTCCTGATGTCGTCCGGATCAACTCCGGACTTTAGGATTTCATCGTCTGGATTTGCGGCGGCTCGAGCTGCCCAACCACTGTTGTATTCTCTCATGATAATTTCTTCTTGTTCTTCAATTTCCAAACTGTAAAAAATTGAATTTGTTTTTTTGTATCGAAAATCGAAAGCTGAGAATCTAGTCTCAACTTGTTGAAATTGATGCAAAACAGCTGACAATGGCGAAAGCAGGAAAAGTGCAAAATTGCGTTGAATTTAAAAAATCTTGTGAAAAGTGCATTTACGGCCATTAAAGGTAAGACTTTTAAAAAATGTCGATAATTTAGCTATCAGAGTAGCCATTTTTGTTGTTCCGGAACAAGAATTTGATTCATTTCGCGTCAAAAAACGCAAACAGTTTTTGAGCAATTTTTACGGGAAATTACAACGGTCAAAGATGTCTTAGCTAGAATGACATTGTATTTTGACGAAAAAACTAGGAAAAATTTGTACGGTTTCCTCATTTGAATTTTTTAAACTTACGTGGCAGGAGGAATGATTCCCCTGAGTCCTAAACGATCCCGTTCAGATTTAGGAAAAGCCAAACCTTTATTGAAAATTGGATCAGAAATCAATGCGCTGGACTTCTTATGGACAATTTCTGCCCTCAAGTACTTGCCACCGACCATTTTGGTTGAAATACATCTACAACAATCATTAGAAAATTAGATAGCTACAAAAATTGGATTCAGGTTAACACTTACCTCAGAGGGCTTGAAGAAGTCAAAGCTCCTCTTTGATGTATTTTGAGTAGTGACAGGACCTTGGGGTCCATTTTGAAGTACTTTACAATTGATTCTTTGAGCTGTCAAATCTTCAAAGAATCTGTTTATGGACGAGGCTGACAGCTCAAGAATTAGACTTTTCTGTAATGAATTTAAAATCTTTGTTTTCATTTAGTTTAGAAATATTCAATTTCGAGCTATTGTTAAAATGAAGAAATTTTCTAACAATTTCTCTTAAGAAAACTTTCAAAATTATTAAATAAAATTATTGTAAGGGGTAAAAACACAAATTTTGAATGCCTTGGATTGTGTTGTTCGGGGTCAAAGACTCAGCTGACTGAGCAAAAGGGAGAAAAAAATCAAAACAACCTCAAATGCTCTACTTGCTTAGTGCATTTTTGGCATGTCCTCAAGGTCTCCATTACTCTCAAAACTTGTAGTTTTGAAAAATGATATTTGACAATATTTCAATTTGTTCAAATAGTCCTTGAATCATTAGAATTTGATTATGAATGAAATGCGATTGGTTATAAAGTTAATAGAGGGCAGCACTGTATGCAAACATTGATTTACTTCATTGTTTGCTATGAATCATTGCTCCAATTATCTCAAAGTTAATTTTGATGTGCCATTTGAATAGATGACTTCTGATGAATGATTTCTTTAACATTTTCAGGAAGTTTAATTTGTTTATGTCTTCATATGTATACCAAAGATTGTGAGTTAATGTAGGAAAAGGAATTCCAAAACTATCTAAATTCAATATGAATAATTTTCAACTTTACAAAAAATTTAAATTCGCTTCGCTACGCTCATTTATACTGTATAAATTCGAGCTGAGCGAGTAATAAATGTAACCTGTTTCTGGAAGTGGATCTCAGTCTGGAAGTCCATTAATAGAGGGCAGCACTTATCAAAACATAACTTTGAAAAACAGTTGCGTTCAGTTTTTTTCTATTGAACTCAAGCTTTTTTTTTTACCAAATATAATGTCAATTTGACATATTTTTCTATATTTGTTACTTTTAGTAAATGAACAAAAGAGTTTTGTTAGGAATCATTCTAGAATCGTTTTTTATTAGTAAAGCTTGTGTGTGTTTTCCTGAAAATGATTTTGGCATTTTAATTCATTTTTCTGTACACTCGTATCGCAAACCTCGTTTGCTCCACTCACTCCAAAGTTGTTATGTGCTATGCTATTCAAACTTTATATTCGAGTGAAGCGAGAGATCGCGTAACGAAATTTAATTTCTTTAAAGGAGATCTGACAAAGAACTCCTACTTACGATAACTATAATAGAGGGCAGCACTAAGTAAACGGAACGTTGTATTCTTTGTTCAACATCAATTCTATACTGTAGAACAAAAATTTTACCTGAAAATGCGATTTTAAATGCAATTTTTTTTCGAAATCATTCTTATTTTATTTTCAATCATTTATATAGAATTTACTTCGTAGAGTCGAAACTGTATACGATTTTAAAGGCACAATAAATGTTTCATAGGACAGTATCTGGAAACAATCAAATTATTGAGTTACATAAATTTAAAGACGCTTACGCTCGCCTCGGTTACCTTGGTATTTCCGGATACTTATATAACTAAAGCGGAGCGAGTTAGAAGCAATCTAACTCGTTTTTTTGAAAAGGAGATCAGACGTTGATCTTCCATTATAAAGGAGATTCGGGGTTAATTGTTTAAAGTTATTTTATGGATTTCGGTGCAAGTTTTATGTTCGAATTCCCCACATATGTTTTACAAAAGATACTTATCTGTATTTGAACAAGTGTTTGAAATCTATGTGTAAGCGTGTATTTACAACTGATTTTACAACAAAAATCCGGAATATAGTATTTTGATCTTCGTTCTTTTATTTCACCTATTTTTTGGAAATTAGATTTTACAAAAATGAAATATGATTTTTTGCTTCTTCTTCATTCGATTTTTGAGGACCGGCCTGGTTTTCTTACCCTTTCGGAATTCTTTGTCATGCTCTTCAGAAACCCAAGATCTTTTTTTTTTTTATTTTGATTAGGCTCGCTTCGTCCTTTTTGTCCAAGGTCATTAGCACCTTTTAGTAGCATATATTCATCATCGTTAAAATGATACAATCATCATTCACAAACATATTTACAGCTTTATTTCAAATCCAACAACAGTTGCGAAAGTTGTTACTATGTTGTTTGAATAGAATGAATACAAGTGCGCAATATGTATTTTAACTTTTATAACTTACATTTTTATGGTCACAAGTACATATTTCAAGTAGATAAAAGTGCTTAATTATCAATTTTGGTGACTAGTAAAATCTTGTTCTGTACGTTCGATTATTTCAAGTAAGGATCCGGATTGCTTATGGTCATGGTGAACTTACATTCTCAACGTTTACTACATTCACATACCTTTTGAACTTTGAAAACATGTGCATTTACATATTCATACTTTTACATAAAAAGGCTCCGCGTGACAACAAATCCAGATTTTCCAGATATCGTTAAATATGACCGTTGTAGCGTTGAGTAATCCATCAAAGTCTGTATTTGAACGCTTAGTGAAATAGCAGATGTACAGTACCACATTACAAAAAACTAACCTGTTTCTGTCAATCATTCTGATACTAATCCGACAATTTTACGAGAGACGCAATTCCTAAAAATTCAGTTGGCCACAATTTTGGCATTAAAATTCAAACTTAGAACTTTGTAACTTTTTTTCTTTCAAAGTTCAATTTCTGACTCCAAAAAACGACTTTTTGCCCCAGTGTGAAACGATGAAAAAACACACACCTTTTGATTTTTGAACACTTGTGGTTCAAGGTTTTGAAACCTTTGACATTGTTCAACTAAAGTCATCATCAGTTCTACAGAAAGCATCACGCCATGCGGACGCTTTTGCGTTTTTCCGTAGGACTTCTACTTTTAGCCATTTCAGCTAAAATCAAAGCAAATGATGAAGATGAAGCTTTTCATCCAACTGCAAAAATCACCGGCGTTGATGTCGACAAGATTTCCCAAAACGGAGCTGTAATCACCATTTATGGTCATGATTTTGCCAAGAATTTTATCGGAAGCGATGGACATCCTGACGACAACATTGGAAATAAGGTATGTTAAAATTACCAAATCTAGGGTGGGCACTATATCAAGAAAGTGTTTAATTCAGGTTATACTCTCGGACGAATGGGAAGAAATCGAATGCAAAACTCCAGTTGAGAGAACCTGGCTTTTGCAAAATCCACAAGCTTCCAGTTCAACCAAAGTCACTGCAGAATGTGGACCACGAAAAACATTCTTGGGCGATGGTTGGTACACTCTAACCATGTACGTTGACACCAAAAAGGTCCGAGACACGATGACCGTTCAATATCGTGACGACCGAACTCCAACCATCACTGAAGCCAAAACCAAACGTTGGGTTCGCGTCGAAGACGTGGTCGAAATCAGGGGGAAATTCTACACTGGCGAATATGGTTTCAAACCTGATAACGCTTTGGATAATGACAATGAACAACTTGAATTGCGTGGAATTTTCATTGGACCCAATGAATGTCAAATGGTAAGTCTATTTTTGCCAGCGAAGCGAGGCGAGCTACCTTTATATCAAAATGTTTTGTAGAACAATGATGCTGGTGACAAGTACGGATTTGCTCTGGACAACGAAGATGGTACCAAATGGGGTGACCTCCAATGTAAACTCAAAGGAACTTACATCGGAGCCTATGAAGCCAGCTACTTTGTCTCCACTTACGGTTGGTCTCGAAATGAGAGTGAAGCAGTTCAAGTTGATTCTTATGAAGAACCTTTTGTCTTCCATACCTTGCCTAGCATATCATCACTGAGCTACAATCAAGGAGCCGAAACTGGGAGCCAATTTTTAGACATTGCAGGAACAGGTTTTGATCAGAATGCTGGACAAACTCAAGTATTGATTGGAGGGCAAGAATGTTCCATAGTAGATGGCGCTATCACTTCAACCAACATCCAATGCCAAACTCCAGCCAAAAGTTCTGATGCAGATCCTGGCTATTGGATGGGTAGTGCAGGCTTGAAATATGAGCTTTGGCAAAATAATCTTGATTTTGATCCTGGCACACTCAACACTTGGGATGACATCAAAGGCGTTCATGCAGATAGTGGTCCAGCAGAATTCACAACCATCCTGGAACAAGGACCAATTGTCAATGAAGCTGTCAATGGAGAAACCTCAGGATTCACCGCCAGATTGACTGGATTTTTCAAAGCTCCTTACAGTGGAGATTTCAAATTCTATGCTGTTTCCTCTGATAAGATTGCAGTTTTCTTTAGCAAGACAGGTGCTCCAGAAGATGCTGAAAGAATTATCAAAAGAACAAATTCAAATACTGATGTAAGAGGAACAGGCAGTGATGACATCACTTTGGTAAAGGGACAAACCTATTACTTTGCTGCTATTCATAGACATGATAGTGGTACAACTGCAGGCAATAAGTTGAGAATCAGTTTGTCTTCTAAAGAAACTAGGCTGACCAATGATCAGACTTACTATTCTGATGCTGAGAATCAAATCATTACGTTGAAAGAAAACAAAAGGGATGAAAAGCAATCTTTCACTGTCTCTGGTGATATCACCAGTCAGTTCTACTTTACCATGCAAGGACACAATTCTTTAGTCACTTTTGATTTAGAGGCAGGACAACAACCTGAAAGTGAAAGTCCTTGGACACCTGAGAATTTCATGAAAATGCTTGAAGCCAGATGTATCTACAACAATGATCCTGACTTTGATGTGGAAAAAGACACCATCACTTTCAAAAAGTCTACTGGTGAAACAGATTCTCCTCCACTTCCTGGACAAGCAGGGAACAGTAGATCATACAAATATGAACCATATTGTGGTGCTGGTTTGCTTTTGAATCAATACGTCGCTTATTGGGTCAATCCTTGGAATGACGATGCTGAAAGAATCAATCTTTTGGACTTTGCACATGTTTGCTTTGCTTACAGAGGCCAAGGATTGCATGGAAATGTAAGAGCCTACTACAGGTGGGGTGAAATTGGAGGAAATAACCGAAAGACATTTGTAAAAGATATTGAAGGCCTTGAACCATCAGAGGATACTTGGAAGTACACTTGCATCAACTTAGAACAGGAATTCAGAGAGTCTAAAGCTGATCCGGATATTGATTTCGTGGAACTGTACAGACTTGACATCCCCTATTCTTATGGAGACAGAAGTTGGTCTTACATAGATGACCTCAGGTTTACCAGTCAAGCATTGACCATTGAAAGAACTGCACCTTTGCCCCATTCAGACATGCTTGCTGAAGACATTGAATTAGTTTATGATGAAACTGCCAATTCTTTTGAGTTTACTTACAATCCAAATCAATACACTTGTCCTTCTCAAAGATTTCCACTGTTTGGTATTTGGGCAGGTACTGATGAACCTTGTGAATTGACCAAGACAGATGGATCAACAACTATGGCCAAAGGAGAGATTGATGCCTACTTAGCTGATGAAGCAAACAATGAAGCATCATTCCGTTGCATGGATTGGCCAGCAGATGCATCAATCACTATCAAAAGAGAGGAACAAATGTCACTCAAAATGTCTGGAAGTTATAGTTTGACATATGGAGCAAATGAGCTGAGCTTACCAATCTATTCGACCAAGTATGACATCTATCCTAAAATCAATCAAGCTTGGAATTATGAATGTGAGATTCATGAATGGGACAATTGTTGGAACACTCAAATTCAATTGAAATGGACATGTGAAGGAGGAGACAAAGATGAGATTACAATCAATTCTGACAACATTGTCACTGATGGAACAACACTTGATTTCAATGTCAGAACAGATTTAGATGGTGGTCTATTCATGTGGGAATTAGGACCGGATTTCTTCTACACTTTTGAAGAAAATCCACAAGTTCAAGTCATTGTCAATGATTACTCAGCTTGGTGTGATGTTGGCACTGATTGCTCCTACACTTACCAAGTTGCTGCTGAAACACCCACAATTTCCTCAGTAGTCTTAGCTGGTACTGAAGTTACAATCATAGGCACAGGATTTACAACTGATGATGATACATTGATCACTTTCAATGATGATCCCATATTATGTTCAGCAATCACAGTATCAGCTACTGAAATTGTTTGTACACCATCTATTTTGTCAGCTGGTCAATATGAGGTCAATGTTATTGTAAAGTCTAAAGGTATTTCTGCATTTGCTCCCCAATCAAGAAGAAGTGTGGCTGCCAATGTTATTGATGTTGAGCTGGTCATTGATACAGTTTCGCCAAGCACTGGACTGTTGGGAGGAGGAACACCAATCACTATTCAAGGATCTGGTTTCCCTGATATTCCTAGAGATCTCTCAATCACAATCAATGGTGGTGAATGTGGAATCATATCTTCAACACCAGTTTTGGTGACTTGTTCAACACCAGCATCTGATTTGGCTGGCACATTTGATGTCGTTGCTTCATTTAATGGAAAATCAACCACATTTGATGGATTCACTTATGATGACAGTAATGCTCCATCTGTTTCTTCCTTGTCACCCACAGAGAGTTCAACATTAAAGGGAGGTGAACAGCTGACAATTACAGGATCCTTCTTTGGCACTGACAAAGGAGATGTTACTTTATGTGACAAAGAATGCAAAGTTGTAACTTGGACTGATACTGAAATTGTCTGTGAAACTCCCTCCAATCCAGATGGCGAATGTGTTCCAGTTGTTGATGTCCCAAATGTTGGGTTTGCTGCTGCTAGAAATGCTCCAGCTTTTGTCTACAAATTCAGAGTCACCAACATCACTCCCTCAGCTGGATCCGTTCTTGGAGGAACCATTGTCAAGATTGAAGGTGAAGGATTTGGAAATAATGAATGTAATGAATTGGAAATTGTACTAGGTGAAGAAAACAATGAAGACTACACCTGCAACAAAATATCTTGCACTGATACAGAGATCATTTGCCAAGTCGAAAGGACACAAAAGACAATTTTTGTTAGAAATCAAGGATCACATGCACTTTTTGGTTATGGTTACAAGTGGAGTCCTCAAAATGTTGAAGCTTTGCCCGGAGACAAGATCCAATGGATTTGGACGTTTGGAAGCTCAGCTGAAGATATTGGAGTCAATGTTCAACAAGTTTCAGGACCCTCTACATCTGACTATGATGGGGTTGGTTTCTTTTCAGCTCGTTCCAAAGAAGGTTCTTTCTCAAAGGCATTTTATGGGTTAGGAACATTGTTTTATTCTTCAAGTGAAGTTCAACCAGGCAATGATCAACTGAGAATGTCTGGCTCTGTTACAATCAAGATGCCTACAGCCGGAGAAGTCCCATTGTCTGTGAGGATCAATGATAATCAGAACCAACAGATTATTGCTATCTCTGAGCCTTGTACTGATTGTACTGGAACTCTTCAAGCTGATCCTGATTGCACAGAAGGAGTCAACTCTGATGACCTAGGAAGCAATGCAGATGGTTTCAAATTCAAATTGATTGATGATATCGCTCAAATTGATGATGTACAAATTGATGCATTATCTGAAGTCACTCTGACTGCAGATGAAACAAACAGAGGACCATTGCAAGGTCAAACTTCACCAACTTTCACTTTGACTGGAACTAATTTTGGAGCAACCCCTTGTGAAAACAAAGTGTCTTTGGGAGACATTGATTGTACAGTTACAGAAGCTTCCGCCACCGAACTCAAATGTACAGTAGATTCTCCATTAGATTCAGAAACTTCATATGAGATCCAACTGACCAAGACCAACATTGGTAGAGGTGTTGTCTCCACCAATAAGGCAGAATATTTTACTGTCTCTTATGTCTCAGCAATGTCTCCTAACACAGGCTCATTGGGAGGTGGAAACATTTTGACTCTTACTGGAACTGGATTGATTTCTCATGATGACACTGTCCTTGTTGTCTTCATTGATAAATCTGATCCAAGTCAAGTTCAACATGAATGCAAAGTGTTGTCCAAAACAAATGAAGAACTGACATGTGAAGTACCTGATGCATTCAAGTCTAGATCTTCTGCTATCAATGCAAGAGTTCTTGTAGCCATGAGTTCTTTGCAAAGGCCTCCAGCTTCTGTTGGTGATGAATCAGTATTTGACTACACCTTTGATCCTGCATTGACTGCTTCAGTAACAGCTTTAGACAAGACTGAAATTGTTGCTGGTGGAGAAACTGTAACAATCACTGGTTCAGGATTTGGAATTGATTCAAGCAAAGTCACTGTTAACTTAGTCAAAGCAGAAACATTGTCCAGAAAGAAACGTAGCATTGACTTACATGACGATCATTTGGAGCAACTAGTGTTGCATAAGCCTCTCAACAGAAGGGTTGTAAGCAAATTCTATGAAGACATGATGAATGCCAATGGATGGGATCAAATATCTTGGAGAGTTGCATCTGGGGGAGAAGATATTCCTAGCATCCTTCGGTCTGACCTGGCTTTGAACCCCATAAGCACAGGCCACAATGTGATTTTTGAAGATTATCATGAAGGAGAATCACATCTTTTGGAAGAAGAAGGATATCTTGATTTTGTCAACAGACACAGAAGGAGTACAATACAAATGAATCTTAGAAGACACAGAAGATCAATCTTGCCAAAGTTGCTGATGAGAGAAGTCGAAACTGTAGAACCTTCAAGTTATCAAGGGACTGTCAATGCTGTAACAGACACAAGCATTGAGGCTGCATTTGTTGATGTACCTGCAGGTGACTATGTTCTGGTTGTATCCATTGAAGATGCTGGTAATGCTGTGAGTAGCGGTGGAGTAGCTGCAGTAGCCAGTGTTGGAAGTGTTGATGCTATTTCCCCATCCATTGGATCCACTTATGGAAATCAAGAAGTTACAATCACAGGAACTGGATTTCATAACTCTGACAACACTGAGGTTACCATTGGAGGCATTGTCTGTTCTATTGTATCTGTAACTATTGATACCATAGTTTGCAATACTGGTAGCAACAGTGGTACTGAAGCTTTGGCAGTTGCTATTTCTGTACAATCTGGAGATGCTTCAATCACCACAGCTGTTACATACAGTTACTCAACCAGTGATACACCTACAATCACTGTGGGCAATCCTCTGACTGTTAATGGTGGAGAAACTGTTACCTTAACTGGAACATTGCTAGATACAGATCCTTCAAAGTTAGAAGTAACTATTGGCGGATCAATTTGTACCATTGTTACCTCATCAGAAACATCTATTGAATGTGAAGTTCCAGTTGTACCTGGAGGAACTCCATTGGATCTTGCTGTCCTCAACAAAGATCTAGGATCTGCAGACATTAATGGAATTCAAATCACTGTAAACTTTGAAGTGACTGGTATTTCTCCCATTGATGGCTCACAAGGAGGAGGCACCTTAGTGACAATCTCTGGTTTTGGATTTGACACAGATGGTGAGGTCACTATCCAAGTCTGTTCAGAAGAATGCAAAGTTGAAGGATCCTACACTGCCACAGAAATTCAATGCAGAACACCCAAAACTGACAGTACTGATGCTGAAACAGTCTGTTCTGTAACAGTCATGCAAGGAGAGCTCTTATCCGCCAATTCTCCTGCAGATTTCACTTACAAGGCAGATTTAACTCCCATGTTAACAAATGTTTCACCTAAGTTTGGTGGAGGTGGAGGTGGTACTCAGATCACAATCACTGGCACTGGATTTGAAGACAGTGGTAACAAGGTCAGCATTGACGGTGTGGTCTGTGACATCAAAGCAGAATCATCCACAACCATTGTTTGTGATACCAATAGAAATGAAGTTCCAGGTTACTACCCTATTGATGTCGAAGTTGGACCCAAAGGATATGCCAAGTTACCTGATGATGATTCTGGTATCTTCAGATATGTCAATTTCTGGTCAAGCATATGGTCGTGGGGTGGTCTACCACCACCAAGTGAAGGACAACTTGCTGCAATACCACCGGGAATTGAAATGGTTTTAGATATAACCACTCCAGTCCTAAAAAGTCTTATCTTGAATGGAGGTACACTGGTGTATGACAGAGACCAAAATGGACTGACTTTGAATGCTGAATACATCCTCATTGTCAATGATGGCTCACTGCAAATTGGTTCTGAAGCTGAACCATATGAAAATGAAGCTACAATTATGCTACATGGACACACAAGATGCATTGAACTACCAATCTATGGCTGCAAAGTTCTGGGTGTCAGAAAAGGAAGCTTGGAATTGCATGGCAAACCAGTGGTCAACACTTGGACTAGATTGGCCCAGACAGCTGATGCTGGAGATATGTCTATTACAGTTGAAGATGATGTCTCAGACTGGCAGGTAGGAGATGAAATTGTCATTCCTTCAACGGGTCATAGACACAGCATGGGAGAGAATGAGAAATTAGTCATTGCAAGCATTGACGCTGATGGCAAAACTATTAATCTGGAATCTGCATTAGCATACAAGCACATCTCCCTTTCGCAAACTTTTGGAGATCATGTTGTTGAAACAAGAGCTGAAGTTGGAAGACTAACAAGAAATGTCAAATATCAGGGGTCTCAGAATCGCGAATTCTTTGAAGACATTCCTGCCTGTGACAAAGGGTTTGATTCTAACCAATTTGCAACACAATCTTGCTTCAGAGGCAAGTTTGGTGAAGAATTGGGTAGTGATGAATTTGGAGCTGTCACTTTATACGCTGTTGAGAACAGAGATCAAAATGAAGCTCAGATTCATCTCAGTTATGTGGAATTCTTTTGGGTTGGTCAAGCTTTCCGAGTTGGAAGGTACCCAGTTCATTTTCACATGATGGGTGACGTGAGTGGTTCCTATGTCAAAGGATGTGCTATTCACAATTCATTCAATCGTGCAATGACCATTCATGGTATCACTGGAGTACTTGCAGAAAGAATTGTTACCTATGACATCAAAGGTCTTAGTTTCTTCATTGAAGATGGCAAAGAAGAGAACAATGTCATCAGACATAACCTTGCTGTCTACACTAAACAGTCATCCAGTTTGCTCAATCCTGATGTGACACCAGCTGCATTTTGGGTAGTCAATCCCAACAATGAACTGTATGGCAATGCGGCTGCTGGTGGTACACATTTTGGCTTCTGGTATAGGATCCAAAGACATCCTGATGGTCCATCTGAAGATTCAAATTATTGCTCCAACAATGTTCCACTTGGTGTATTTAGAGACAATTCTGCTCACACTTTTGGTTGGTATGGAATATGGGTCTTTTCCATGGCAGGCTATCTTCCCATGGATGGTACACCAGATAATGGCTATTGTGATGGGACAAGCTTTGTGCCTGCCAGGTATGAAAACTTCCTGGCTTGGAGATGTGAAAGAGGAGCTGAAGTTGTCTTTGGAGGCCCCTTACAATTTCATGATTTCAAGATGTTGGACAATGAAAAGGCTGGCATGGAATTTGTTGAAGTTGATGGAGGATATGGTGAAAATGGTCCTGGAACTTTCAATGGTATTGTTGTAGGTCATTCAGACATCACCGCAGATGAAGCAGACGCCTGTACCCATGAAGGTGTCATTGGTCCTAAACTTTGGTATCTTACAGTTGATGGTACAGAGTTCTACAATTTTGACAAAGACAACTGTTATGCACTTGGCACATGCTCACAATGCACCTCTTTGACAGCTGCATTCCCGGTCCAAGTCAAAAATCTGAAGTTTGTAAACAGTCCCAACAAAGTTGTCTGGAAATGGGTTCATGGAGGATCTTTTGTTGACACTGATGGTTCTTTGACTGGCACTGCAGATAATGTAGTTATTCCATCCTCTCCATTGTATTCACCAACAGCTTGTGCTAGTGATGATGTGGGAGAATTTTCAGGAGGATCAGTCCCTGGTTCAGTTTGTGATTCAACTTTCACATATGGCAGAATGGCATGGAACAACCCTGTGCCAGACTCCTTACTCTATGACATTGTTGTTATGACCACAGAACATGGAACTCAAGAAATCATCTGGAGAAAGAAAGATATTACCCATAAGCAAGGTTGGAATGGTCTTTTCCCTCAAAATACAATCCTGGATATGCAATGGAAGAACTATGAAACTGTCTACAACATGACTTATGACCTTTCAGCCTTTAACCTGGGTGATGAAGGAGATTACTTTGCTATCAGACATGGATTCAATTTGAAGCCTGACAGAGTCATTGTAACCCCTGGTGCTGATGCAGTTAGAACCAATGAGACAGAATTAGATGCTCTACCAGATGACACTGCTTTCAATGGTCAATTCTATTATGATGAAACAGATAAGCAATTGACTTATGTCCTTGCAGAGAGAGACCCACCAAGTAGTCGACGCAAGAGAGGTTTAGGATTGACTAGTTTTCCTTTAGGTGAACCAAGACATGATGAAAGAAGAGCTCAATTGAGAGCCTATAGGTGCTACTTTGATGATTGCATTCCTCCACCACCACCATCTTTCCCTAGAGGTGAACCAGGTAAAAGATACAGATGGTCAAATGCCACAGATTGGGAAGAAATTGCATTCAAGAGTAATGGGGAAATTACCAAACCAACTGAAGATGGACTAGATTTCCAACTGCCTGGGGAAGTGTTCATGATTGTGGATGAAGCGTTGCCTGAGTTTGGTCAATTGATTATCAATGCCTATGCAACTTTAGCTTTTGAAGATACTATGGATCATGTGGTGAATTGTACAAATCTCTTCATCAGAGGAGGTGAAGTTCTTGCTGGAAAGTACAGAGAGGTAGAAGATGTTGATCCAATCTTTACACACAAATTGACATTCAACTTGCTTGGTGGTCATACAGATGATGATTATCAATTACCAGCTGGTCCCAAAATGGGGGCAAAATCTATCGGAGTTTTTGGCAGGTTGACTCTCAAGAGTGATGATACACAAAAACCATGGGTTAAACTTGGTGCTGCTGCTGCAAAAGACCAAAATACCATTGTCTTGAATGAAGCTGTAGACTGGACAGTTGGTTCAGAGATTTTCATCACATCAACTAGTTACATTGCCAGTGAGGCAGAGAAACACACCATAGCAACTATTTCTGGAGATGGATTGACAATCACAACCACTGATCCTTTGGTTAATGATCACACTCATGATGTTGAAACTGTTGGAGATGTGTCAGTCACTATGACTGCTGAAGTTGGTTTGTTGACAAGGAAGATTCAGATTATTGGTGCTCCATATGCTGAACAAGCTGACAATGATTTTGGCTGCAGAGTTACTGTCGGCAGATATGTAGCAGATGGTCAAGAATTCATTGGAAATGCAAGGCTTGAGAATGTTGAGTTTAAGAATTGTGGCCAAAGAGGTTTTACTGCTGAGGGTGACTATGGTTACTCTCTTGTTTTTGAAGGCAGTGAAAAGATTGTCAATGCAACAAATGATGACTTGCTTTATGACAGCAAAGTTTCTAAATGTTCTTTCAATTACAATTACAACATTGCTCTTGGTTCATTTTCCACCAATGAAGTTCCATTTGAAGTAAGTTGTTCCTCAATAAGATATAATTGTTGCCCTTGTTTCTAAAAAGTAAAACCTAATTTTTCTAGGACAATGTCATATACAGAGCTCTTGACAAAGGTATTGAAGATGAAGGCACTGGAAACAAATGGCACAGAAACTTGGTTGGATATGTCCTCTTTACTGGAGTCTACTTAAATCAAGCAGTCAACTTTGACTTTGAAGGATGCTTCCATATGCAAGATGCAATTATGCCAGAATTGATTGGAAATGTTGCAGCAGGTTGTGAAAGAGGTGGAATCATCACTCAAGGAGAACCTTGTGCAAGTACTGATTCTTGGACAGCTAATGCTTGGACTGACAATGAAGTTCATGGTTCTATGCATGGTTTGAGAAGCAGAGCGAGCAGTGCTCATTCTGCAGGCACTGACTGTGCAGCCTTCAATAATTTCTTGGTCTGGAAAGTCTATGATTATGGTATCTTTGTTCATTCTCCAGACAGCATTGTATTGGACAACGTCAAAGTCCTTGGATCAACTGTTGGATTCCTACCCATTCCATTTGCGCCACCTGCATTGAGTCATGATTGGGTGGACAAAACCGTCACAGTTCAAAACTCACTCTTTGTGGGCATGGCTTCCAATTATGATTGTGCTGCTGATGGTCCCATTACCAAAGATGCCAAACCCACCAACTGGCCTCATCATGGTGGAGACATCAACTCCATGGGTGTTATGTTTCCCTCATTTGCATCTTCAGCTATCCCATCAACCAAACCACATCACGTTGGAAAGAGCTACAATGCTATCAGAGGGACAATGTTCATAAAAGATGTGACTTTTGCCAATTATGCTGGCGAGGACTCTTGTGGAAAGAAACATGTTGCTATCAGAACCAATCCAGATTATGAAGACATGCAGATGCCCATCATTACTACAGGCATTGCTTTTGTTGGTGTTGATGAGAACAACAAGGTGTTCTTTGACAATCCTTCTTTGGGTGCTGTCAATCCATCAGATTGTGTTGACATGCCTTGTGATGCCAAAAGAAAAGTGTTGATCATTGATGAAGATGGCTCATTTACAGAGGCAGGAACTTATTCAACAATCATTCCAGACAATTCTTTCCAATGGGAAGGAGATGCATCCTATGGCCTAGGTTACTATAGAGTTCCACAAGCTTTGGAAACCAATGTTGATGGGACAGCAGTTGATCTGGCAACTACTTATCCAAATGTTGGAGTAGTTGGCAATGGTTTTTGCACCAAGAATTCAGATTGGAATGCAAAGAGTTGTGCTGCTATCAAACATAGACTTCTTGTCATTGAGTCCATGGATAAGGACACAGAAGTTAGACGACTTAGTCCAATTAGTGTCAGTAGCACTGTTGATGGCCATATTGATCTCATCAATGGTCCTCAAGATCATGGTTGGTGCTTTGGATACACTTGTCAAGAAAGGATTTCCACATTCCATGCAATGGTGGCTATTGGTCAGACCTTTGAAATTCACATGACTTCAACACCACCTCAACATTTGAGGTACCATCTGCTGAACTCTGCCGATGATGAATACATTGTGGTTAAGTTTTGGTACCCCAAAAGACAACAACTTGAAATCTTCATCAATGGGATATTTAAGCCGGCTAAAAATGGGGAATATGATGGAGATGCTTATGACCTTTTACCACCAAATGATGACTACATTCCTGACCCAGCAGACCCAAGTGTTAGCCATGGAGACAACTACTATGATCCAGGTACTGGTCACTTGTACATTGCTATGTCTGGTTCTCCTGGAAATGATGGAATCATTGATGTCAAACAGAAGCCTGTTGTGGTCTTTAGATTTGGCGGAACTGTGACCAATGAAGAATTCTTCAACCCGGACAACATTGTAGCTAATTTTGCCAACCTTCTTGGAGTTGATCCCAAAAATATTCGAGTTGCTGAAATTGTTAGAGAAGGTTCAAGGAAGAAGAGGGACACATCCAGAGAGTTTGATATTGAAGTATCTGTTGGATCAACTGATGAGGGAACTGACGAAGAAAACTTTGAAGCAACCAATGCATTAGCAACTCAAGTTGAAGCTGGATTGCAAAAGAGTTTGGCTGCAGAGATGACTGTTGAATCTGTGGCCATGACCCAAGCTCCTGATCCTCCAAGAGAAGAACCATCTGCAGATGAGAAACCAACTGAACCAATTCCAGAACCAGAAAACCCTGATGATCTTACTCCTATTGATCAAGTGAGGCAACAAGAAGAAGAAGCAGCACAGGAAGCTACACTTGTTGTCAGGACAGTTCCTTTGCCAACAGCACTGGTTATTGAACAAAACAATGCAGCCATCTCCACTTTGACTGGTCTGCAAGAATGGATGCCACAGACAATTAAGTTTCATATTGTTGACCAGAACAGTGCTCTCTTTTTGAACATCAATGATGATCCATGGACAGCTGAAATCACAGTTGCCTCAGGCCCTGGTGCATTAGATTCCACCAGCCAGCAAACATCTTGTGAATTTGCAACCGATGGTTATTGTTCCATTCAGTTTGCTCTTGACAAAGAGACAACTTCTGGTAATCTTTACAGCCTGTCCTTTACTGTCAAGGATGCCAATGGAGTTGCCCTTGCTAGTGTTCCAGTGATAACCTTTGCTGACCTTGAAGTTGATTATAAGCCCATGGAGATCAGGTTTACCAGTCAACCACCACCTTCTGTCAGAGAAGAAGAATACATTTCTGTCACCTTATCATTCTGGGATACTGTTACAGATGCCATTGCTGATACTGCTACAGTTTCCATACCATCAATCTCATGTGAACTTAAACTGGTTCAAGGGCCAACTGAAACTTCCATTGAGTCACAGATCATTAGTACTACAAGTAAGTTTTTACAAGACCTCATTTCAACTCAAAGGTATCCTAAATGTGATTATTTGTAGCTGGAAATCATGAGTTTACTAACCTACAAGTTGGTGAGGCAGGAGCATATCTGTACAAAGCAGTCTGTGCTGCACCTTATGATGGACCCATTCAAAGCAATGCATTCATTGTTCAAGACATGGAAATCAGATTCACTAGCCAACCTCCATCAATGATTAGGGAAATGACTCCTTTCTCTGTTGCATTATCTTTCTGGAATCCAGTCACTAAAGCATTGGCCAACGTTGCACCTCTACCTTCTGGTGTAAGTTGCCAGCTGAAATTGAATGATGGATCAACTGAGACTGTGTTAGCTACTGATACAATGAGTGATTCAAGTAAGTCCTGCAGCTCTATTTTGATTCAATAATTCATGATCTTTTTGTGTAGCTGGAGACCTAACCTTTAGTGGAGTAACCTTGAATGATGCATTGTCTGATGCTTATTTGATTGCTGATTGTGATGCACCCTATGGACAAATTCAAAGCCAAACCTTTTCTGTCTATGACTTAGAGATCAGATTTGTTGAACAACCACCTTCAAAAATCAGGGAATTGAGCACCTTTGCAGTCCAATTAGGATTCTGGGATCCTGTGACTAATGTTGCAGTGACTTCTGGATCCTTGCCATCTGGTGTTTCATGTGAAATTGAGTTGAGTGATGGAGATGCAATATCTAATGGAGTAACTACAGGAACTATGAGTGATACAACTGGAATTTTGAACTTTGCTGATTTATCAATGGAAGATGAACATCTCAATGTTCAAATTGTGGCTACTTGTGCTGCACCTTATGGCACTGTTCAAAGTCAAACCTTTTCAATTCATGACTTAGAAGTTAGATTTACCACCCAACCACCTGTAGCAACCAGAAAAGGAGGCACTTACTCTGTGACTCTATCATTTTGGGACCCAGTCACTGATGCAGTTGCTGTATCTCCATTGCCTTCCGGTGTATCCTGTGAACTGAAGTCAAAACCAGTCGATGGATCAACTGAAACTAGCATTGATTCTGGCAGCATGGACTGTAAGTTGAACTAAACAATTTATGAATCAAACCATTTATGAAAAAGTTGGGTTTCTTTTTAAGCGCGAGAGTAATCTCGCGCTTCTAAGGCTACCGAGCGTTTTTTTTTTTTTTTATGTATCCTGTGAACTGAAGTCAAAACCAGTCGATGGATCAATTGAAACTAGCATTGATTCTGGCAGCATGGACTGTAAGTTGAAGTAAACAATTCATGAATCAAACCATTTATGAAAAAGTTGGGTTTCTTTTTTTCATTACAGCTGGTGAACTGTCTTTTGATGATCTCTCAGTTGCTGACCCAGGCAATTACGTTTACGTTGCTGATTGTGATGATCCCTATGACGCAGAAAGTCGTGAATTTGGAATTTACGACTGGCCAGAAACCATTTTGGTTAGAAGACAATCCTTTGCGGTGGAAATAACTGCTGCTCAACCATATTTGGATTCTACAATCAATACACTCAACCAATTGAAGGCTGAAGGTGTAGATGTTGAGATTGTCATTGAAACTGTGGATTCTGGACCATTGGTACCAGAAGACAAAACCATTGATTTGACTGGTTATGAAAAGGAGTACAATCCTGTCTGTCATTTGCCAGATGTGGTTTGCGCCTAAAAATGATCCAATTTTTATGCTTTTTTAAAAAGCAATTTAATTTTTAAGGGACCTTAGATTGTAAGGGAATACAGTAAAAGAATACATTTATTTCAGCCATTTATAGTACATATATGTAACAATATGATGATAATGCAAAGCTCTGTATGAGGAGACAATAAAGTAAAAAAGCCAAGTTTGTGGCAAGAGTGAGCAATTAAAAAAATCCATATCCCAAGTATTATTGACTTTTGCTTCGTCATTTGAGTTTGTCAAGCATGACTTACATGTACACAAGGCCATTTTATCCCCAGAAAACGGGGGGTAGTTCCAGAAGGAGTAGAGAACAGTACCTGGCTAGAAGTTTCAGAAGAAATTATCAGGTAATTACCTTTATGATACGTACATTTGAATATGTACTACAATGTATTTGGTTGTATTTTCAGCCACCCAATCGAATTATTGCATTAGGCTACCAAGAACCCAACGTGTTCGAAATTCTGGAAGCAGACATCCCCACAGAACCGACAGATAACGTCATCGTCTTCGAAACCGAACCCCAACCTCCCTCAAAATTCCGCAAAATCGCCAAAATCATCTACAAATATGGAGCTTTTGTCTTTTGGTTAGGCATCTTATTCGTTATGGTTTTAGCTTTAGGTTCTGCTGCTAAAAGTCATAAACATCGTTTCCGATACGATTGTGATTGTAGCAATGAGACGTATTTGCCTTCTTGTAAAAACTGTTTGAATGGAACCATGTCTTGGTTTGAAGTTCCTTTGGGTGCAGATTGATCAAAATAAAATTGTTGATTCAGGACTAATGTTCTGTCTGTCTAGACCTTCAGCTCTTCTCTCTCTCTATCTTTAGAAAGCAGACACTGACGTAAAAAATAACCCCCAAAATGTCTCATGTTAAAAAAAAAGTGTGTGATTTTGTTCTCAAGAATTCCAATAATTGTAATTTGGGCGCGAAAATTCAAAGTCTGATTTTTTTCGGTGATTTTCAAACAATGTGATGGAGAATGAATGAAAAGAAGACTAGAAGAGGAGCCTATTTCTGCAACTACTGCAATCAATGGCTTTTCAATCCCCTGTGCTCTGTCAGTTTCGATCTATTTTCGGATGACAATTGGAGTCCGAGACTTCAAGCAGCATTCATGAATGTAGTAAGACTAAATCCCCCTCTACTAAATGCATATTATTGCATCTGGTCTCTCCTCTTTTTTTATGGTCAGATACATTCATTCAAAGAGGGTTGTTATCGTTTTCTTGGTACTATCCACATCCAGTATCATCTTATTCATTGTGGGCTTTCCGGAGAAAAAGAAGGACTGAATGAGGAGAGTGTTTGATTGTCATCAATCAGGATGTATTCATTCTAGACGTCTTCCGGAGTGGCAAGCTTAGTCTCATTGATAGACCTACAATTATATCAGTTTCTTACTTTTGGAAGGGTATTTATTTACAGTTTTTAAATAAAATCACAATAAGAGTTGGCAAGCATCGGAAAAATCAGGTCATTGTCGTTGTTCATCAGAAATCATGTCCTCCTCCTCTTTTGGACAAGTTTTCCACGATGGGTTTGACACAAGTCAATTCAATGCTTTTCATGGTGCAAGTTTCGCATTCCACTTTGCAACACCAATGGAATTTACATTGACATGAAGTCAAAACATCAATTTCCCTTCGTTTGATTCTAAATCCGCATGTTGCCTTGCATATCTTTTTAAAATTCCGGAATTCCTCACGCGTTTTGTCAGTGATATCCGAAGATCCGGATGATCGAGGATCTGAACTGACTTTGCGTCCCAAAATTCCCGGGTAGCCAGCAGTGGCATTTTGATGGCAATAATCCGGCGACTCATCCAGGAATACCAACCGGCGTTTTTTCAACTTTTTCTTCAAGTTTTCTGGCTTCATACTTTTGCTTTTACGAGGGCTTGTGCGTCTGAGTCTGCGTCTAATGTCCAATCGATTACTCAGTAAGTTATCTTCCCGATCGATAGTCTTGGACAAGTCAATTCTCAAGGCTTGTTTGTACATCTTCTTCAAGTAGTCCCCGACAATGCGGAAAGTCGACACTTGTCTCCAGCATGTTTTGGTGGTGCAAGATCCTGAGACTCCGTGACATTTGCAGAGTTCTCGCATGTTTCTCTTGACGGCTACGCGACCGGCTTCGTTGTTATGTAGATTAGCCATGGAAGTGGAGTCCGATCCATGTTCGGGGGTGTCTAAAAATTGTTTGGCCACTTGGGCTCCGAAATGGACGTTGTCTGAACAGCCTTTGATCTTGAAGTTTTCTTCGGTATGTGAATAACGACCTCCACAAAGACAATCTTCAAAGTCCCCACGTGAACAGTTTAAAGTCAGGGTGTGCGTTATTCCGGCGGCCATGATGGCATGAACGAATGCAGTTTCTCGGTTGGTTTGCCTACAAAAATGACGGGAAAAAAAAGGTTTGAATTTTGGCGCCCAAATGATCTTCTTTAATAGTTTACCTTTGTTCGGAAAATTGCTGTCTTCTAGCTCTCCGTTTGAATTTAGTTTTGCTGTTGTTGATGAGTAGCGTGTCATTGTTGAAAATGGGGGTGGAAACATGGGGATCTCTCATGAAGGCATCTTTGGGGCAATCCCACAAGTCGTTGCGGAATTGGTGCCGGCATTCTTCAACCGCAACCAAAGCTCCCGCAGTTACGCTCTTCGTCAGTTCGATATCCGCCTGAAATCATAATCAATCCATGTCAACTCAAATAGAAAACTTCTTCTTTACAACAATACGAGCCAAGCCAGCTAAGTAACGAAAAAAGATTTGAACTTTAAAAAACTAAAATAATTGAGAAGTAATTTCCAATGGAATTCAAAATTCAATTTCCTGATGATCAAGGGGATTTTCTTAATTCTTATTACGGAAGTATTTGTTAATTTGTGTTAATCCGGTAAAAATATTTCTCTTGTCTTCCTTTCTTTCTTTGTGATTAGCTCTGTAGCGGCAACTTGGAGCTATAAAAGTTGGGTTGATTATAAGGGCGGATCTTAATGAAAGGTCGCTTTTGTCCCCGTGGTTTGTTCTGATCGGTGGGTGGCATTTTATGAGGTGACGAAAATCTAACTGCGACACAGCAGCTTAGCTTGGCTGCAGTTGTCAAAAGAGACAACCGAATAAGAATAATCCGCGCGCGTTAGGCATTGTTGTGTCCAATCCACCCAGAATGCCGTATTGTTCAAACCCCAAATTCGATTAAAAACTAGACATTGTGTCTTGATTGCTTTGGCGACCATTTTGTCTCCTCGTCTATTTTTTAGGAATTTTCAAATGAAACCATTTGGGACGATTTTCAACATTTTCGTGTTGAAACATGGAAAAATCGGAATTTTTGAATTTCAGAAAAAAGGTCTCAAGGGTATGAAGTGACCAACCAAAAATATCTTTCTCACGGTAGACTCGCCAAAAGTGCCGCCCAAATGGCAAAGTTAGCATCATTACAGATTGCGCGATTCTCTGCGGAATCATTTCTTACTAGTCCCTAAGGAACCATTTGGTGATGCTCTTGACCCCAAAAATGATTATTCTCAACCTGTTGAAACTAGATGTGAAACTTACCTTGGCCACCTGAACGGTACTACTGCTCATCAGGATATTGCTCCATCTGAAAAAAAATTGAAATGGGATTAGTTTTCATGAATGCAGAATTTCAGACTTTAGAAAATTCCCCCCAAAAATAGAGTTCGAGTGGAGCAGAAGAGATTTGAGAACCGAGTCGAATCTCCAAATCTTCGTCACAAGTTTGAACACCTATGCATTTTTAGTTCAAAATACAAAAGTGAGTTTTAGAGAAGACAACTACTTTAAAATTCACTTGCTCCACTCGATTAATATTCTGTCAGAATAAAACTTACCCAAATGCATTGCTGGCATTGAGCACCAATGCAAAAGCGAAAAAATTGCTCCAAATTGACATTGTCGTCGTCAAAGTGGTTTGAGTGTTGACGTCTGAACAATCGCGAATAAACTGGTGCAGGTCACCGAGCTGTGTGGCTGTATATTTTAGTGTACGAGCTCCTGCTCCTCGTCAGTCAGCAGCCGTGCGAGTAGCCGGTGGATGAGCGGTCAATTTCAAAAGGATTCATTTAGCGAGGACAAAACCCCAAAACCACCGGCCGCCCATTCACCAGCTAGTTTACCCATCAAAAGTTTTACCCGCAACAAAAATCGAAGCTTTGATTGATGATTTAGAAAACAACTGTTACGCTTCATTTTAAAATATCTGTGACCTGTTGTCGCTCTCTATATTTCAAAAGAAGAAGTATTTAGTTTGGAGTGAAGCAGACAAGGATCGTCAAGCCAAGCGAGGAAAAGCCCTTCGTCCTATGTTGCATTCTCTTCGCACTCCATTCGAATTTCCGAAGATAGGTAATTGGACTTTGGACTTCTAAGTATTATATCAACTTCGCTTTGTTCGTTACTTGTCTACTTCACTCCAAACTAAATATTTATTTTTATGAAATACAGAGAGCGACAACAGGTTACAGATATTCTAAAATGAAGTGTAACCGTTGTTTTCTCAATCATTTTGATGGGTATTTTCATCCATACACTTGGATTAACGCATTTTGGATCATTTTTTCCTTTTTGTATAGCACAATGATTCAAAGCATCAAGCTTGGGATGGAGTAGAGTCGTCGTGTTTAAAATAGTGTTGGTAGTAGTAGGCGGGTGAATCCGAGCGCTCACTTGCGAAGCTTCGTTTGATCGCGGCCCTCATCCAAGTTGTGCTTAGGAAAAAGAATCATCGTTTGCAGCAGCAGAATAGCAGCGGCGTTTCGCCTCCTCCTTCTCCGTTCTGCTGCTGCTGCTGCTGCTTCTTAGACCTTTTTTGATCTCATCATCATTTGAGTCTGCACATCTGAGGAGACCTGACACGCGGCCGTATCTTCAAGTGCTGCTAACCTAAGGACACCCATCCAAGTCTCTCTCCATCCAATTTTTACAGGTAAGAATTACAGAGTTCAATTTAGTTTTTAGTTCTTTTTTTTTTGTCAAAAAGATGGTGAAAGTCTCGCGTGGTCCGAGGTCAACATGAGAAACCAAAAAATTGGGTCAAATGCATCAATTTCACTTTTGACGGCTCGCCACACTTCTAAATTTGGAAGTCTACAGTTCTCAGTTGCCACCGCTTTATCTCTGATGCTGCTCCAGTTGAAAAACGAGAATCCAATGGGTTTTTCCTTATTTTCAATATAGAGAATCTCCAAGTTTCAAGAACTTTTGATCTGCTCCAGTTACAAGGATAATTAAGAGTGAAGAAGCACCTGTAGACAAAAATACTTTTGCATTTTCTTAACAAAAAAAGGCGCAATTTTCACCTTTCTTCGGTTAAAAAACTGGCTAGATGACGTTTAAAAAGCCAGCTTCAATTAGTTTCAAACATGGGTTCTTTAGTATGTCCGGCAATTAGATCAAGTTCATCCAAGGATTCCGGCAAAGTCCGGTTATGTTCGGCTTGAATTTATCCTAAACTCCATCTAGCCACAATTTAAAGTTTCAGTCTTGTTTTTCTTATTTCGTTCTCCCGACTCAATGCTTCATTCTGATTAAGTGCCGTGCTGATAACGTGGGCGGTTAAAGTCTTTTAATTAGTTTGATAGCTAGAAAAAATGGCCACCAACCTACTATACGAACTCGGTCCCAACCAAAACCATTTGAGAAAAAAATCGAATAATTTTTTTTTTTGAGGGGGGTCGTGTTGTTGTTGTTGTTTATAACTGTATTTTTATGAGGATTTCTAAATCGTAAAATATACTTTTTTTTTGCAATGCACTGGAGAAAACCAGACTTGAAGTCAGACAGTCTCAAGTGTTTTTTGCTAATCCCTTTTAGACATCTCAACCAGAATTGCACACAGACGTATTACTACTACCCTCTCCTCCTCCTCTCGATCCATGTTTGTCTACAAACTGGTTGGGGGGCATTTTAATAAGGTCCACTTAGAATTTACGTCCACTTTTTTTTAATTCTTTCATGATTTAAAAATATTGTTAGATGTATTTTCTCGGGATTTTTTTCAACATTTTTTTCCAATTTTATTTTGATAAACTGAAATTCCGATTTTTTTAGAAGATTTTTTTTTTGGAACAGGAAGGTCAAATTTTTTACCAGATCATTTAGTCCCGCGTACTCCAAACATTTTTTTTTTTGCAAACTGTATTTTTATTGCCATTGGCAGACACTTTTGGGGCTGTTATATTGCTTTTATAGCCGCAAATTAAGTTGCCTGAGTTGGGCCATTTTGGGCAAAGGTGCTTAGTTGGCCTTGTCATAGTTATTAATTACCGGCTATTAGATCGAAAAAGCGCCTCAAAAGTGCATCGCAATTGGGACACTAGGTCATCACACCCTAAAAAAGAAGGAGGCGACGGCGGGTGAGGGCAGTACAATGCGAAATCTTGCAAGTTTCTCTTACCCACATGTTGGGTACAAAACTAAAGGTTAGAATAAGGCCAAAAGTCTAGTGTAAGGCCCAATTGTGTACCCAAAGTACGCTCAAATATTTGTTCGAAAAAATGTCTGAATATTAATTTTGATTATCAGTATAAACATTTTGTAACATTATGTAGAGGCAACAAATATATTCCCATTAAAGACCTAATATTTTATTTGACGTTTTTATTGTAGTTACCAAAAATTTTGTGAAAGATGCAACGCAAAATATTGAAATTTTTTTTTTTTTTTTTTTCAATATTTTGATTTTACATGGGTTCTCCAAAGTGAAATTGCGTCTTAGAAAAAAAGTAGAGTGTGAAAAATAAAGGCAGGGTACGGTGCAAGTAAACTAGAGGAGGAGAGGCCACAATGTCCTCAATTCTAGAAATGCGTGTGGGGTAGCGCAGTGCACGGCGGACGATGTTAGAGAGTCATTTGCATTTCCGTGAATTTTTTCAAAGATTTTTGAAGAGAACGAGGAAAAGGTGGTGGTAGTGGGAAGAAGGCAGGTAATTATGCCTAGATATGGGCCTAGCCGTCATCTAGCTCCTCGCACACCTAGCCTCATGAAACTCGAATAAATCTTATTTTGCAAAGAAAGTGAAACGTGGATATGAGGGTGGAGGCTATAATTTGCAAGAATGATGACTTCATTTACTTGGGTGTATGCACAGTGTCTGCTAAGACCCGGTACATACACTGTATTATTTTCCTCGAAAAATAGTCAATTTCAATT
Organism: Oithona nana; assembly: GCA_900157175.1. Taxonomy (NCBI): domain Eukaryota; kingdom Metazoa; phylum Arthropoda; class Copepoda; order Cyclopoida; family Oithonidae; genus Oithona; species Oithona nana. The sequence goes on from LT727898.1 coordinate 443,528, forward strand.
TTCACGCCAAAAAAATTTTTTTTTTCCTTTTTGGATTGTGAATTTTCGACTTGCGCTTCTATTAATTTTCTTTTATTTCCTTTAGCAATTCGTGCAATTTTGTCTTTTTGGTCCAATTTAGTCCATTTATTTATTTTTTTTTTCTTTTTGGTACATATTTTCGTTTTTGTCCATAGTTTCAGTTATGTCCATAGTTTCAATTATGTCCATTGTTTCAATTTTGTCCATAGTTTCAATTTTGTCATTTAGTTTTTTCAAATTGTCCACATGTCTCGCGCTTATAGGTGGAAACTTTCAATCTTGTTTTCCAATACCTTTTCTTTGAAAATCATCATAGCTCGCTTCGCTCGCAAATTAGTAAAATGTAAAAAAGTATAACAGTGTTCTGTGGCTTATATCATGATGGCACACACACTGTTGTGTGCATACAACTTGTATGTTTGCATTCTGAGTCACTGATCTCTTAACCCAAAAGCTTTCACGTTGTTGGGAAAAAGTAATGGGAGGAGCATAGAAACGAAAAGAACACTGATTGCCAAAATACTATGGAACCCATTTGCAAAAAAATTATCATAGAAACATTTTGTTGCATCTCACGGAACCTTTTCGAAAAAATGCCTTCAAAAATGCCTTTAAAATGGCCAAAATTTTGAAGATTAGAAAATAAAGTTAAAAAGTCAACTTTTTTGGGGGATAGTAACCTTGATGAAGTCCAGATTTTAATCGTTTAATACCTACTGATTTATTCCAAATTGCCAGTCGACTTAGCGGATTGGATTGGATGCACCGGCAAAAGTGCAACAAGCCATCGAATGACAGTTGCAACATTAGTGATGTTGTACTGGCTTTTTAAAGAAAGTCTTTGACTGCAAAGGAATGCACTGAGGTTTCTTAAAAGACAAACTTAGTGAGTGGTCAAAATGAATGAATGAAATTCAATGTTGAAAAGGAAAATATGCTAAACATGTCCAATTATGAAGAAATGTAAGCTACTCCACTACTACGGTCGTGGCCCCGGTAATGTTACGCTAACAGTGGCGGGAAATTCCACAAAAGTGGCCTGCATGACATTCCATCGTAGCCGCTTTCTTATGTTATCCAATTCCATAGTAGCAAGAAATGAAGGCTGACCGAGTCGTGCCCGGATTTCTCAGCAAGTTTTTCGGGGACATGTGCGCTCCGCTTTATCATCCGAATACCTTGTCCAATCCGGACATCTACATAGCTTTTTGTTCACCTATACCCACAATTACTCACCTCAATTAGCGGGAACGGATATTTCCCTAGGTCAGTAATATTTACCCTTACCGCCCGCTACTTGAAAAATCAACGTTTATCCTTTATTAATGCATTAGATCAATATACCAAAGCTTGGAGGACCTAAAATAGAGGCCAAAACACTAACATAGAGTTTTATAATTGTTAGTATTGGCGAACAAAGTCCCATTCCGACCTCCAACCCGGCCTTGCAGCATGATTTGTTCACAGCCTCGGGAGCCAATTGAAGAGTCAGCACTACACTCAGGACATCTAGCAGAACCTGGCTTCGCTCAGTACTGCCAGACATGCCTTCGTTTTGCTGACTCTTCGATTGTCTCCCTCAGTGGTAAACAAATTGTGCAGCCGTACCGGGTAAATCGGTAGGAAAAGGAACAAGACGTTAAGGAAATGGAATTGAAAAGAAAACTTTGGAAAAGTTTGTTGGCCATGGTGAGCCAAAATGAGGAGGGGCAATAAAGGTGCGACCAGGTCTTGACTAATTCCATAGTAGGAAATAACGCTGATGGATTTCCTATTTCATGATGTGAAAGCACGTCTGAAAGTCTAGCTGTCCCGAAAGCTGTGCTCCTGCTTAGCTCTTGTCCTCTTTCTTGTAGCATTTTTACAGGATATCCAGCCAAAAAATTTAGCAGTAGTCCACAGTAGCTTGGACGTGGAGCATATTACTACAGTGCTACTGCACATCAGCATCATCATCATCATCACAGTTTGCGTTCAACTGCCTCCTGCATTGCTGTGAAGTTTCAAAGGCCGTGCTGTAAGGTGAGCTTTGTAGTCGTCTACCTTTCGATTAACCTACAAGTTTCAAGTGTCACTCAAATCACCTGGACTTGAAGTACCTATGTACATGTGGAATACATAGTATGGACATTTCTGTGTTATTGCTCGTTTGATTCACTAGTGAAATGAATCACTTGTTTAAAATCACTAGTGAAATAAATCACTTGTTAAAATCACTAGTGAAATAAACGAACTAGTGAGAAAATGACTGAAAAAAAAATGGACAGATTGAATAAAGTCGTAGCATTACTCGTTGCATCAGTCGGATGTATTTAGGAGAGACTACTGTATTCTGTCTGTTACTTGTCATTAGATTTAGCACGGTGTGGTCTGGTTTCGTCCGTTTCGTCATCCTTTGCAGAGGAGTGACAGTTGATTTAGAATTGAACATAGAGCAGTAAACTTGGATGAATGAGTCTCAATGAAGCATTTTATTACAGGGCAATGTTCTCAGTATCCACGTGTAAGCTTCGTCTTAGTCGATTTTTGGGAAACTGGAAAGTTGGAGCGTCGAACTCGAACTCAAGATCTTTGCCGAAGAAGGAGAATCGAAAATCCCAGCTAGACCAAAAGCCACTTGAGTTGGAATCAACACAATGAAAAAGAAGTTTCAGACATTCAAATACAGTCTGATGAAGAAGCAATTGGGAATCCAACTGTTAGTCCTTTTAGTTCTTTTTAGTCATCATCCTACAGCAGTCGAAACCAAGAATAATCATCGTCAAGGCTTGGATCAGACAAGTCACAACAGACATAAGTGGATGGACATGATGCAAGCCACACAATCACAACAATGCCATACCTTGCAACCTGAAAACAGGGACACCCAAGATAAGTTGGTTCTCGCTCCCATCGTTTTCCAAGGTAAGTAAAAAAAACATTTTTCAAAGGGATTTTTACCCTCATTTATAGGTCAGCCACGGCCTTTGAAAATCACAGAAAAAGTCTCATTCAACGTTTACATTTTGAGTGGACAAAAGTTCATTAAAAACTGCCAAAAGTTTGCGGTCAAACAGAGTTGCCAGACTGGTCAGTTATAATAAGTCAAAAATTGGTGGAAATGCCAAATTGAAAAATTACAATGCAAGATTTTGGGTGATTTCCAAAGACTGTGACGTCAGCTGTCATGTTAGATGTCTGCTGTCTCCCCTTTTTGGGGGGTGAGTGGATAGAAAATGAAGGCTGATGAGCGTCTCTGATTGATACTTGCAGGTCGGTTGATCTCGCGTAGCAATGTCTACAATTCTTTGTACTTTGTCTCGCTTCGTGTCCAACGTGTGTTGAAGGGTTCGGTGCCCAAAAGGATGCACCGCCATATGCGGCTTCTATTTCACACCGATTCCCCTAAGCATCACAGTGCAGCAGCCAGACTTCATCGACATCGCATCAAAGCTGGTACCAGCTCGGGTAACTCTGTGTCCCCTTGTCGGCCTGTCACTTTTGAGGTGAAAACGGGTCAAAAATATGCTATTTATGTCAAAAAAGTGGAGATGGGACGATATGTAGCCGTCGCAACACCGGATACGTACACAAGAAAAGTACGTAAAGCCGCTCGAAAACTTCTCTGTCAAAATTGCCGTAAGTAGTAGAAAAATACTATTTTTCACACTATTCGAAAAGTCATATTTTTGTCCAAAAATTCAATTTTGACGAAACCTCAACATTTTCACGAGTTTTTCACCCAAAAAATTCGATAATTTTCTCGGGAAATCAAAGTTTAATTTTTGGACAAAAAATGAAGATTTTGAACAGTGTGAAAAAGTAGAAAGTACCATGGCCACGGTGTTTG
>LT727898.1:450442-464415 GCA_900157175.1 Oithona nana
AGTGGAGCGTGAAGTGGTGAAAATGATCCAATATGGGTGGTCTAGTGGGGTAGTTGAGTGGTCTAATGGGGTAGTTCCAATAAATAAATCAACGTAACAAAGTCGATTATGGAGGTATTTTAAGTAACTTTTCTACTTAGGGCATATCCTTAATTCAGGTTGTATGTAAAAACTAATACATCGAGAAATCTCTTCAAAATACAAAGCGAAAATTGTGCCGCTTTAAAAAATCTGTTACTTACGTACTTTTGTGGTTTTTGTGGTTGCAGTTTTCGTCAATATATACTCTTACAATCTTCCTACCAAGATACGTCATTACTAAAAATGATTTTAGTCAATGTCATGGAGTCGCCAGAATCACTTTCCAACTTTGAAAGTCACATTGACTATGAGTTGGACGAGGATTGTTCATTTTTGTCAGATGATACTCTAACCTCATCAGAACATGAAGACGAAGAATCAAAACCCCAGAAAAGTTTGGCTCGTACTTTGAGTGCATGGGCTGACGTAGCTACCAAGATATTCATTCGACCATGGCCACAAAGACACATTGACAATCCAGATGAAGGTCAATTTATCACCAAGGAAGAAAGTGAATACAGATTATTGCTTTTGTACATTGGTTGCACTTTGATCCTCATTTTAACTAGCACTGGATTGTTGATGGCTTGTCCTTTTTATTGCATCAATGAGGAGGTTTTAGTTTTGCATTATAGAAAAATAAGTCCTTTGAAAGTGCCTCATATCCTCGTCATGTATCCAGATGGTAGGATGCTAGATTACTCAATCAATGACCAAGTCTCAGCAGCAAGAAATGTATCAATCAAACTGACTTGTTCTCATGAACACGAAAGAGACAAGTTAGGTGTTCATCCTAACATCAACACTTCATGTTATACATTTGCCTATGCTGATTTGGACAGAATTTACATCTTCTATGGGAATGCTAAAAGAGATTTGACTTACATTGATTGTCAGACCTTTCAACATCGTACTATGATTGATACAAGATTGAAACATTCGCATATCAATGGTGTGGGAACTCAAGTAGGTGACAAGTTTACTATGCTTGGTGGGTACTGGGCCCCAGACCAACCCAGTCAACCCATCATCTACTATGAATACCAACAAAACATTTATAGTAGAAGTCGTTTAGGTTTGGCAAACAATTACCAACCTCAACAAATTGTACATAGATTCCCAGCAACTAAAACGGACACTTGGTCAAATCGAAGACAAAAGTTTATTCCAAGCAATCCGGATTTCCTTTCAGTCTTGCTAGAATACTCTTGTGCCATTGGATTTAATAGAACTCATTTCTTGATCGTCAATAAACCATTTTCTAATGGAGAAGTGTCAATGGTTGGTATTGATACTTGGACTGAAAGAGTAATGCCTAGAATCCCTCTTACAAATCCGGACAGTCGAGTCACTTGTGAGATTGAATTTAGCAAAGAATCATTACGTTTGATTGCAATATCGAAAATGCATGATGGCCTTGACGAAATCAGTAGTATGTACCAATACAATTTTCAAACTGAAGAATGGAGTCAGAGTAATACAAATCTAAAGTATTTTGGAATGTTGAAGATTGTTAATGGAATCAGATATTTCTTCAATATTTTGAATCCGGAAAGTCATTTTGGATACTTCTATGATTCAAAAGATGATACATGGATAAAACTGAGTATTCCAGGATACAATGGAGAAGAACTTGAAATTGTATGGCAAGCCGTTGAAAATGTAATTGCTGTTTTGTACTACACATAATAAAACATCTGTTTTTCCGGATTCTGGATCATCTTTCAAACAATGTATGCACATTGCACATACCTTTTTTTCCTTATTTCCGATTCCATTTTGACATCGTTTTTGTTACTACATACTCAGTAGCAATGTTTTGCATTGTATTTTCAAGACGACTTGTACTGCCAACATTGTCCAAGACGTTAGTTGTGGTTACTCTATTTTGTCAATACAAGCAAAGGAAACGTCAAACCCTGCAACAAACATGTGACAGAACTAAACATTTGACAGAACTTTAGTCATGTTGAAGCCACCAAAACCTTCAAAATCCTCAACTCTTTAGAAAAATACATTGATTATGAGTTAGGTGACAATTGTTCATTTTTGTCTGATGATCAGACTTGTCCAGTGGAAGAAAATGCTAAACCTTTTTTACGTTTTGTTCGTAAATTGAGTGGTTGGACTGATGTTGTCACTAAGACATTTATCAGACAAAGGCCTAAAAGACACATTGATAATCCAATGCTAAGTGTACTTGCTGGTAGCAACCATGGTGGTATGGTGTCTAAATCTGCATTGGTTCATGTTAACTTTGAAAAACCTCATGGAACTGTCACCACTAAGGATGCTAAGTTTACTTTCTCAGACATGTTGGGTACCATTGGTGGAACATTTGGAGTGTTCCTTGGGCTGTCATTTGTTGGAGTTTTGGATTTCTTTCTTATTTTGAGGACATGGATAGGAGAAATGTATCGTGAGTTCACTTCAATGGTCAAACCCAAAAACGACGCTGAGAAATAAAAGAACTCTTTATGTCTGTCCCTCCCAATCTTTATCCAGGACACTCAAGAAGATTGATTGATTTGTTTTTATCCTCATTCTTTCCCATTAGTAAGTCTAAAAGGACATGCTAACCTCTTGACTTTGAATATTTTCAAGTTTTTGTTCGTTTTTATCCTCATTCTTTCCAATTAGTAAGTCTAAAAGGAGATGCTAACCTCTTGACTTTGAATATTTTCATGTTTTTGTTCAAAAAACTTTGATTTTACAATTTTATATTTGAATATTTTCAAGTTTGCCCAATATTTTGGCGTCTTCCTTTTCCTACATACACACTTCAGTGGCAGTGTGACAGTTGATTCGTCTAAAACAAGCATCTAAAGATGAATTCATCTGATCGTTGGGTTTATACATACCCCATAGCTTTGGTCTTCAAAGAATCAGAAGTTTCTGAAATTTTTGTCACATTTGATGAACCAAACCTCTTTGTTGAACCATACGACAATCTCTGGATTAAGCTGGCTGCCACTGTCATCTATCTAATAGGAGTTGTCGGATGTTGCATTCAATACAGTTTTGTAATCTATGAAGTGAACGGATATGCAGCAAGCTTTAGGACTGCAATCAGTCAGTTGGTATCTTTCTGCTATTTCCTGGTAAGTTTCAAAAACTAAGAGTTACAAACTAACAAGAGTCACGTCAATATTGAAATTCCAGCTTGCAACACTTTCATCTGTGGTGCCTGGATTAGACTTATTCAGAGTGTGGTATGGTCCACTTCCATTGGAATTCTGCCAGCTTTGTCTATTATTGAAAGGAACAATATTTTCTGCCATCCCATTCATTATCGCTGGAATAGTTATTATAAAGTTTCTTTATATTTGTGTATGGAAAGGATTCAGACAAATGAATGATGATTTATTAGTTACAATCATCATTATCTTATCCTGCTTTTTGGGATTTTACATGCAGTTGATAAAAAAAATGGCACCTGGAAAACCAGTTTACAACACAGTTTTTTGCACTGGGATCTACCATTCAAGCTTTGATGAAATGGACAAAAAGATTCCAATTGAATTGGTAATGATGTTGATCCCTATTTTGATTGCCCAAATTTTGACTCCTTTCATCCACAAGAAGAAGAAGGAATTGACCCTGGTACATCCTTTGAAAAAAACCAGGAATCAAAATACCCCAGATCATGAAAGTTTGACATTGTATTTCATTGTTAACATCTGCTTCATCCTTGCTGTGGTTTTTATTGGCCTCTGCAATGGGTAAGTTGATTGGTTTGAATTTTGCACTGTCAGTTATGAACCGGACAACTTTGCACTGGTGAGACTTGAACTGGGACAAAAAGATCCCGTGCAAAGTTGGCCAGTGCAAAACAGCAAGTGCAAAGTCAAAATCAATTGGTAAGTTTTAATTTCCACAATGGAAAGTCTTTATTCTAAAAAGAAACCAATGTTAATTACAGTGCAAAGCCTTCCAGATGGAATGAATTCCCCAACAACTTTTACATATTCTACATCCAATTTATCTGCGGTTTGCAAGGTGGAATAATTCCTGCATTTGCCATTTTAAAAAAAATGAATATCAAAGACATGTTATATGAAATAAATGAATGAACAAACAAGCTTTTAAAAAGTGCAAGAATGTCTAATATAGGCATCAAAATCCTGTGACGTCACATAGCTACCTTTTTTGACTTTTTTTAATGTATCGCAAGTTCACTGCAATGGTCAAACCCAAAATCGACGATGATAAATAAAATAACTCTTTAGTCTTTATATCTGTCCCTCTCAATCTTTATCTTGTAAAGTCAACATCAACTTACCTTTGTTCTTTACATACCTAGATTACCCTCTTCATCATCTCCCGTCAACTTGTCCATCATTTGTTCTGTAATCTTCACTCAAAATGGAGGGGCCTCATTGTTTGCTCATTTTTGTGACGTTTTTGACTTTGGCACTTGGCAAAGAAGTTGTAGAATCTACTGAATACCCAACTACTCCGTATCCAACTGAATACCCAACAACTTGGCATCCTACTGATAACACACCACCAACGTATCCAACTGAATACCCAACTACTTGGCATCCTACTGAATACCCAACCACACGGTATCCTACAGACTACCCAACCACCTGGCATCCTACTGATTACCCAACAACTCGGTATCCAACTGAATACCCAACTACTTGGTATCCTACTGAATACCCAACAACTTGGTATCCTACAGACTACCCAACCACCTGGCATCCTACTGATTACCCAACAACTAGGTATCCAACTGATTACCCAACTACTTGGCATCCTACTGATTACCCAACTACTCGGTATCCGACTGATTACCCAACAACTAGGTATCCAACTGAATACCCAACGACTTGGTATCCTACTGAATACCCAACTACTCGGTATCCTACTGAATACCCAACAACTTGGTATCCTACTGAATGGACCACTAGCCAACGGCCTACTGAATCGCCTCATGTTTGTTACGAAGATGGCGAGTGTCTTTACAGTAACTTGATTGATGTGACTTATCCTAGTTCAGCTGAGGAATGCTTGCAACATTGCAGAAGAACAGATAGATGCCAATGGTTTACCTATAAAGTTCATGGTGGATCATTTTGCGAACTTTTTGAAAGTTGCGAATTTCTAAGTGACAATGAATGTACCAGCTGCACAACTGGCCAAGTGTCCTGTCCGGATCAACGATGCAATATACTCGGCCGCTGCGAGGTAATTCTCAAACTTGATAAAAAACTTCATTCATCAATTTTTTTTTGTGCATTTCAGGGACTACTTTTACATTCCATGATGTCTACAAGTGTCGGAAAATGTCACCAATATTGCTCTGATTACCATGATTGCACCTGGTTTTCCCATTCGGAAGCAACAGACACTTGTCTTCTTTTCTTGACTTGTCCAACCATTGAAGAAGACCACCAAGAGAATGAATACTATGCCTACCATACCTTTCAAGCTAGCTGTAGTCCAAATTGAAAGAGAAAAAGATATTTTTTCTTTATTTCATTGGCTCAAACAGGTTTTTTTCTCCTACGAAAAAGTTGGTTGTAATGGTAGTAATTTCCAATAGAGCGGCTTAGGTTGCAAAGGTTGTAAACAAGCAATGATGATTTGATTTACAGTACGCTGAATTGGGCTCCAAAAGAAGTTGATTTTCAAGCAATGATGAGTCAAGGTTTCGTAACGGGTCCAAAACTTGGAGTTCAAATCCAGCTGGTAAAACTTGAGAACAGTTTTTTTCAGATCCCAATGAAGTTGTCGAGAAGGTTGTTCTTTCTTGACCGTCTTGATCAATTGGCTGTCCCTTGAACTGACCAGGTCCACCGCTTGGCCACTTGGACAAAACCAGATGATCACTGCTAGCCAAGCTAGCAATAAAAAAAGGGAATTTTTCATGGTGTGATCTCCAAGAAGACTTTGAGACGAATGGAAGAACCAAATGGATTTAGTCTAAGAGGTATACAAGGCGGCCTCTGCTTTGAAACCTCCATTCATGAAGCAAATCCTCTCTTTGGGTTTTGCGGATTTCGGTAATTTACTGTTGATCCGTTAGATCATTTCTCTATTTGCGCGCGGCTAAGCAGTAAGCACTTGCTTTTTCTACCGAAATGAAATGAAGGAGATTTGTCAATTGATTGTAAACACTTTCCCAATTACTTTTTTTAAGCTGGGAGATAAATCTCAAATTACTTCATACATTAATTTTTTGTGTATTTAGGGACTTCTTTTACATTTGATGAAAATGTCATCAATATTGCTCTGATTAGCATGATTGCACCTGGTTTTCACACTCGGAAGTGTCCAATCATTGAAGAATCACTAAGAATTTCTTAGTAAGAAAATGAATACTATGCCTCGAAAATAATAAATATTTACCAAATCAAAGTGTTCTCCACACCTCAAAAACATATTATTATTTCATTTTTTTATTGACTCAAACATGATATGCACCAGGGCCAGAATTTACAATACACTATAAGGAACATTGAAAAGGTTTGAAAGACCTACGCAAAAGTTGGTTGCAAACAAGCAATGGTGATTTGATTTGATTGACGCTGTAATGCGCTCCAGAAGGACTTGATTTTCAAGCAATGCCGAGTCAAGTTTTCGTAACGGGTCCAAAACTCGGAGTTCATATCCAGCTGGTAAAACTTGAGAACAGTTTTTTTCAGATCCAAAGGTAATGGACGAGAAGATGCTTCTTTCTTGGTCAATCGGCCGACACTTGGACTGACCAGGTACACCGCTTGGCCACTTGGACAAAACCAGATGATCAGTGCTAGCCCAGCTAGCAACAAAACAAGGGAATTTTTCATGATATGATCTCCTTGAAGACTTTGAGACGAATGAAGAACCAAGAGGATTTGGCCTCAGAGGTACATATCCAAGGCATCCTCTCCGCAGCCTTCCTTTCATGAAGCAAATCCTCTCTTCGGATGTGAATGAGTTAATTTCCTTTCCATTACCATAATCTGATCATCTACGTCATTACTAATGGAAAATGAAGCGGATTTGTCAAAAGATGCACGGAGGCATAATCTATTTTGAGTTTGCTCTTTGATATTGTAATAGTTTGCTTAAAGTAACAAAATCAATATTGAAAAGTTCAATTTTCAAACGTTGTTTGTTGCCTCTTTAGTTTTTATCTTTATATGTCAACATAACCTTTTGAAAAAGAATGATTTTTACCCTCCTTCTCTTTATTTGTTCTGTAGCCTTCATACAGAATGGAGGGGCCTCTGATTTTTTGTACACTCATATTGGCCACATGCACTATTCTGACTTGTGTATCTGCTGAAGACGAAACGACTTTTCACTGGAAACCAAGCACTGCTAAACCTTGGGATGACACTACAGTGAAACCTCCATATAGCACCTACCCTCCGTATACCACTTACCCGCCTTATACCTCCGACGATCCGTTTACCACTTATCCTCCATATACCACCTACCCTCCGTTTACCACCGATGATCCGTATACCACTTACCCTCCTTTTACAACTTACCCTCCGTATACCACCTACCCTCCATATACCACCGAGGATCCATATACCACTTTACCTCCGTATACAACTTACCCACCTTATACCACCGATACCACTTACCCTCCGTATACCACCTACCCACCGTATACCACCAATGACCCATACTCAACTACTGAATCACCACATGTTTGTTTTGAAGTTGGAGAATGTCTATACAGTAACTTGATTGATGTGACCTATGCGGAATCAGCTACCGAATGCTTGCAAGATTGTAAGGACCAACTCGGTTGTAAATGGTTCACTTTCAAACGCCATGGAAATTATGTTTGCGAATTATTCGAGACCTGTGACTACTTGTCTAGCACTGAATGCGACAATTGCATCACTGGTGAAGTAAGTTGTCCGGATACCCAATGTAATATCCAAGGACGATGTCAGGGTATGTTGCTACATTCATTGATGGATGTATGGAATGCAAGGAATTGTTATGATTATTGCCACCAATACTCTGATTGTCAATGGTATTCACATTCGTATGAAAATTACAACTGCTTGCTTTTCCTGACTTGTCCAACCATTGACGAAGATAACCATGATTACACTTATAAAAGCTACCAAGCTGATTGTTATCCTGAGGAAGATCCCACAACATGGTATACCTCTTCATGGAAGGCCGCAGCAGTGACGGAACCCAATTTGAATCAATGAGATCAAAATACAAAACTATTGGATTTGGCGCGAAAATTCAAATGTGTAGATTTTGAATATAAACATTGAGACTTTTTGAGTTATTTACAAACTCCGTGATTTCAATTTTAATTTATTATTCTATTGACCCAAACATTCACCAAAATGATCCATTGAATAAGTTTTAGTATTTTTCGCTTCAGTTTCCATCATCCAGAGCAGTTTCTTAAGGAAGAAACTTTGGCGACGCTTTTACGCTTTTGGTACAACATTTTGTACACTTTGGTAAGCGTAGTTGACGCTTTTCTGATGAGAAACCTTCTTTTTCTTCAGACGACACTTCGACACAATTGAGAATTCTTCAGTAGGATTGAATCCTGAATTGCTTTTCTCGACTTCACAATTGTGACAAAAATCCCTCATTGGTGGAGTGATGACGATCGCCTTGATAAGTTGAATCTTGGGATAACATTCCATCGTGTCCCATTTGAGATGATGAGGATCCGCCGCGCATCATTTGCGACATACCATCTTGAGAAAATTCCATTTGGGACATACTTTGCGACAAGCCTGAAAGACCTGAAGCTCCTCCTCGTTGTTGAGTCATCGGGTTTTGTGAAGCAAATCCCTGAAAAAAATCAAGATTTTTGAATTTTAAAACTTATACGTGAAATGAAAATAAGTCAAATTGTGTATGAAGAGTATTTAATCCTAATCCTAAAATTGAAAACTTGTGAAATGACAACATTCATTTTGCCATTTGATTTTGACGAGAATTTTTACAAGTTTTAATTAACCTTTAAAAAATATTCGTGAAATGAAAACAAGTCAAATTATATATGCTTCTTGCTATTTAACGAGTATTTTATCCGAATCCAATTATTGACCTTAAAAAATATTCGTGATATGAAAACAAGTCTTTTGCCATTTGACTTTGACGAGAATTTTTAAAAGTTTTTTAAAACTTTTTAAAATAAAATTCGTTAGTACCTGTGAAGCTGATCCTTGGTGTTCTTGAGACATTCCAGCCTTGTAATAATTCTTCTTTCCATGATGATACTCTTGATCACCTCTTTGCAACTGTTGATTGTAAAACCTAGGAGGTACTTGAGCCATGTTCAAGAACATACCCACGGGAATGGGTAAGTTAGAAAGCGAGGATTGGTGTCTATCCTGGTCAAAAGTATTGATGGCTGTCATCGGATCGTGTCCAAAATAATCTCCGGTGGCACCATTTCGCATTCCATGATTAGGTGGACCATTGGGATGATGATTTGATCTTGTCCCATAAGAATTGTTAGATCCTCTTGACATATGAGGCATGACGTCACGAGCATCGTACATGTTCAATTGCATGAAATGCGCTCCAGGATTGTTTCGGTTCAAGAGTGGTTTGGGCTTGGGAAATTGGATTAGCGAAGGTTTCAAGTTGGTTAGAGGACCTTCAACCAAAACTTCATTTTCTTTGTAATGGTGAAGCAAATGGTTCCACAAGTTTTGCTTGCACAGAACCTTGGGATTCCCCACTAAAATCAGCGCGTATTTGGCTCGGGTCAAGGCCACGTTCAACCTACGCGGATCAGCCAAGAATCCTATTCCTTGATGTTCATTGGAACGGACACAAGAAATGATAATGATGTCTTTTTCTCTGCCTTGAAAGGCATCCACACTGGCGATTTCCACGTTTTGGTACAATTTGGTATGCAATTGTCCTTGGTATTGCATGTATTGGACCAAATACGCTCTTTGTCCTTCGTAAGGTGTAATAATTCCAATTTGGTCGGGGTTTACGCCAGCTCTGATAAATCTGAAAAAAGTGGGGAAAAAATTATAAAAAAAAATATGTGAAAAAAAAATAATTGAAAAAACGCTTACTTTGTTGTTAGTTTCTCGACATTTGCCGCTTCTGTTCTGTTCAAGTAAGATGTTCCGGATCCAGCAATCTCCTCTTGTCCGTGTGAAACATAAAAGAACATAGGTTTGTCTGGTTGAGGCCATGGAAATTCCATCAAAAGCCGTCTTTCATTGCCACTGACGCCATTTTGCAACGAGCCTTCATAAAAAGTGTTGGACGGAAATAAAGACAAGGAAGGATGCATCCGGTACTGGACTTCCAAGCGGAACGGCTTGATTTGTACCGCACATAAACGATCGTACAAAGATTGAGCAAGACCATGAACGGCAGCTTTTTTGCACATCACCACCGGACCTAAAATGAATAGATTTCGGTCAAAAAAAAATTCGTCAAATTAATTGGAGTTGAATGTAAACAAATTTTCACTATTTTTCTCAATTTTTGGTCAAAAAAGTCGTTTCCCAATTTTTTCTCATAAATTTACGTGATTTTTAAAGTTTGAAAATTACCTAATTGGCAATGATCACCGACAATGATCAACTGTTTGGCACCCATCACCACGGGAACCATACACTCAGGTTCAGTTGCTTGCATACACTCGTCGATCAGGATGGAATTGACCTTGATTTTGGCCAACCTTGGATCGCCAGCACCGATACAAGTGCAACTGATGACATCCGCCATGTCCAAAAGCTCCTTTTCAGCTCGTTTACGTACCATCCGGAATCGTTTTTCATCTGAGGCTGATAATTCTCCGGCTTCATCTTTCAACTGTTGTAATTTGTTTAGGTCGGCGGAGCTGTCCATATTCTTGATTTGATTGTGAAGTGCCAAATGACCCACAGGCGAATCTGAAATAATATATCGTGAATTGCGAAAGAAACAGAAGACTAGAAAAAACACAAAAAATTAAAAATTTAAAAAAAATCGCAAAATGCGCGAGAAATGTTTTTCAGAAATTGCAGGAAAAAGTTTAAAATACGCAGAAAACTCTTAAAACACAAAAATGGCAAAAATGTGAAAATGAAAATTATTAATAAGAAAAACTCAAAATTCGAAAATTTCGCAAAATTCGGAAATGCAGGAAAATTGCGAAATACGCAGAAAAACGCTAAAACACAAAAATGTGAAAATTAAGAAAATCGCAAAATGCGCGGAAAAATAATTCGGAAATTGCGGGAAAAAGTGTAAAATACGCAGAAAACGCAAAAGCACAAAAAGTGAAAATTAAGAAAAATGTAAAATACGCGGAAAATACGCAGAAATGCGACAAACAAATTTGCGATTAACTTACCAATTGCTTCCCGAGATTTTGCGCATAACCGAACGACTTTCAATCCCGTTCGTTCAATCTTTTCAGTTAATTGATCCACAGCAGTGTTTGAAGGCGCGCAAACCAAAATGGGTCCACCGTGTTGCTTGACCAATTGGTAGACAATAGTCGCTGATGTCACAGTTTTCCCCGTTCCTGGTGGACCCTGAATCAGACTCAATGGACGTTGCAAAGCATGACGCACCGCATAAACTTGTGATCGGTTAAGCTCAGGTAAATTAGGCGCGGAAAAATGTTTTGGCAAATGTGCTCGAAAGAGAACATCTTCCACTTCATGTCCAAGCAGTTTATGATAGATGTAAGTTGACACGGATGAGTCATCCACGGCGAATTTCCTCAAAGCTGCTTGCATTCGATCAAAACTTGTGGATTTCCAGACAAAATCAACAACGAAATTCGACTTCATTTCCGTTGGTGCTGGAGCATTAGATTTCAGTTCTGTAAGACAAAAAATATTTTTTAACTCCAATTTTTGACGAAAAAAAAAAATCTGAAAAATCTGAAAAATCTCGTAATTTGAATCTAAACAAAGTTTCACAATTTTTTTTTCAAACTTTTTTTTAAGTAAAATTCGCAATTTTCTGCTATTTGTGAAAAAATATCGTCAAATTGAAGGGAGATCTGCACTACTTAGCTTGAATGTAAACAAAGTTTGACGATTTTTTTCATAATTATTTTTTGTAAGTAAAATTCGCAATTTTTTTGCTATTTGTGAAAAAATATCGTCAAATAAAAAGGAGGTCTGTACTGTTTAGCTTGATTGTAAACAAAGTTTTGACGATTTTTTTTTTTTTTAGAGTTGAACGACTTACCAATGCCGACTTCATCGCCAAAATTATCCGGGATTTTAATGACGTGACCCACACCTGTCCAAGGTTTATGACAATCTCCCAGGTACCTCAACCGTAGTTCATCTCCATGCATGAGCCTCAAATCGTTGTCATTTTTAGCCAAATTGAAATAAGCGATCGTTTTCTTGTTCAAGCCAATATGCCAACGCACTTCAATATTCTCTTGAGTTTGACTCTCTTTGACTCTTTTGTCATAATCCGCTTCTAATTTGACCAAAGGACCGAAAACATTTTGGTAATGATAACCGTCATCATACCTTAGAGGACATTCTTTCAACTTTTCATCTTCTTCGGCTTTTCTATCCAAATCATCAAAGTCAGCATTGGGATTGTCTTTCCATAATTCTTCCAATTTTGTGATTTGCATGGCGGTGACTTGTCTTGAACGCATTTGTTCACTCTCTGAAGGAACTTTGACAAGCCTGAAAAATGTAAACAAACAGTTGATAAAAGTAAACAAACAGATGATAAAAAGTAAACAAACAGATGATAAAAAACAAACAGTTGATAAAAGTAAACAAACAGTTGATAAAAAGTAAACAAACAGCTGAAAAGCTTACCAAGATAAAAAGCAACGGTCACTAATCAAAGGTTTCCATTGATCTTGTTCCCAATTCATGTCCTTGAGCGAATTTTGAGCGGCACAAGGTTGTCTACAAAGCAAGACAACCACCGAATCAGCCTTGGCAGGAATGAAACCCAAGATAAAGACGTTTCTATTGCCACAGGAATAACATTCAAGCACCGTTTCACCCAAAGGACCATCTTTGTGTAGAGTCACTTCTTTATGCTTGGCTCTGACCAAGTGATTGACAATATGCGATCCTGATGTGGAACCTCGACTGTTACAAAACCATTTTTTGCAGACATTGCATAAGACAACGCATGCGGGATCATGGATTCCGCAATATTTGCAAGCAAAGTCTGGTAATTCTTGAACTCCGCCGCCAATGGTTGAAGTTCCATCTTCCTCTTCTTCGTCATCTTCAAATTGCAGATCATCGTGATAGGTTTTAGACTCTTTTGGACCCGATGCAAAGTCATCCGGACTCTCATCGACAATGGTAAGCCGGTCAACCTGTAAAATCAACGAAATAGAATAAGTTTCCAAATCGTTCGTCAAATTGACAGGGTAAAAACAATTTCGCTACATAAATGTAAACAAACTCGAGAATTTCTCGAGTTCTTTATTTTTGCAATTTTTACCATTTTGATGTTATCTTCAAGCCTGTCATCGTCAAATGAGAGTGAACTTGCGCCATAATTTTGAAAATCTTGAGATGGTAAAGTAAAATTAAATCGAAAATCGTCAGCTTGGGTGTCGATGCCAACTTCGTTGTCATCGTCCGGATCATGAAAAGTCAAGCTGGCAGCACTCTCACTAAACCCTCCATTTTCTCCACCGAACCCGCCACTCATGGTGGCTTTGAAATTTTATCGACAATTTTTCCTTTATCTTGAATCAGAATTGTGATGATGTGTTACACTACGCAACTCGCGAGGTTTTTTCCGTGAAAATTCGTCTTTTGTTTTGATTGTAACAGAAAGTAAGACCATCCAGAATTCTTATTCTGCTATTTTGGAAGGACATAATCTTAAAAATTAAGAAAATGGGCATGAAATATTTTAGAAAATGTATCAAAAAATTAGTTTTTTTTTATATTTTTGATCTATTCTTTTTTTATTTGGATTTTGACGTC
>LT727898.1:477262-489979 GCA_900157175.1 Oithona nana
CTTTTATGTTTCCTAGCCTTTTTTTACGAAGCATTCCAGAACTGTACAAATATTTGGGAAGGTTATTGATTTGGTACATTGTCCTTTTTTTGTTACCGCCCATTTTCACACAAAAAGTAGTCTTGTAAAGACCTTTCAAAAGTAAAGAAAAGTTTCCAAAATGCAAAAGAAAACATGTGTCAAAATTTTACTGATAGTGACAATTTATTCAGCATTGACTGCATGTTTTGTATTTTTCTTCATGATTGATCAATTGACTGCTTTCATCAAAGGCCGAACAACAGTTTCACAACGTCTTGAATCAGCAGATATTTTACAGTTTCCCACGTTGATATTTTGTATGAATCCAGCTACAAAATTATCTGTATCGAAAAAGTATGGCTTCAAAACCCATCGAGATAAATTCAACGTGGAAGTCAACAATTCTTATTTAGATGACAGATTCAATGAATTGAGTTACATATTGAATCGAGATTATGTCATTACTTCAACTGTTGATGATGATATGAAGCTAAAAGAAGGTCTAAATATTATATCAGAACTTCGTGGACCAGACAAATACAACTTTAATGTTGAACCAATTCGGACCTTTTATCATGGAACATGCACCAAAATTGAACCCAACTTTGAAGTGACAAGAGTTCCATTACGATTTGAACTTGAAGTCACAATCAATGATGCTAACATCGTTGAATTGGACGACAAACCCAAATACATTAATTTACATTTCACTTCTAACAATGTAAACGTAGCTCGCTTCGCTCGCAATGTTGAATGAGACTTTTTCTATGATTTTCAAACACCGTGAGTGTAGTAACATTAATCGAAGAAGTACTTTCTTAGCATTCCAAATTCTACTTTTGAAGTAACGAATATACAAGCTTCGAAAGTTATAAAACTATTTCTAAAGAAGCTCTCAATAAATTGTAAGATGTATGTGAATGATGTAAGATGCAAAATGATGCCGAAAACCTAATAAAAGCATCGCTTTTTCCACATGGACCACACAAAGACTCTCAAATGTTTACAATCATTTGACATTTCGAAAGCATAAATCAAACTTATTAAAAGAAGTAAAAAAGGACAAATTATTGCGATGTCTGTGTTCAAGTTTTAAAAAGGTTTGATTTTCATTTGCGCTCTAAGTTACGTTTATAATATAGTCGAAACACAACTAAGGGTAATACCAAGAGAACAGTAACGCCATCTCTATTACGTTATTAGAGTTTCTTAGTTTTCAATTCAATGTAAGAAAAGATTGCAGCTTCAAGAAAGTATCATTCTAACAGAAGATATGGCGGACATGAAGATTTAACGAAAAATGCTAGAATAACAGACTTTTATACACTAGGATCTGAAATTGTTAAAAAATAGCTCCGATAGTAAAAAACACTATCCTTATGAAGCTCCAAACAATTTAATGAATTAAGACTCAACTCATTATTTGGAACAATCAATGATAACATTGATGAATCTGACAAACCCAAATACATCAACTTACATTTCACTTCAAACAAAACTTGGATTGGTTTGACAGACTACATTTTTCCACAATTTACGCCATCTTCTGAAGACATTTCCTTTCAACAAGAATTCACCAATTTCATTTTACGTGAAGAGGAAAAATACTTTGATGAAGGTGTTGAAAACAACAGAAAATGCCTACATGATTATCTCTTAACCAGAAATTGCACTTTTAAATGCAACACTCTAAGTTATGGAGATTTACCCACTTGTAAAACTATTGCCCAACTCAAGTGCATGAAGGGAACTGGATTCGGAACCGAGTATAACGATTGTTACAAGACTCCCAAAGCTTCAACCTACAAAGTAGATCGTGTTGAAAATCCCTATCATGTTGATATCAACGAATCATCAACAAAATTGTACATTGGGATGTGGTCCAGAATCAAGGAAATCCAAGAAGAAGTGCCTTTGCTAAGTCCTCAAGATTTCATTGGATCAATCGGTGGAAGTCTTGGAATGTTTTTTGGGTTCTCATTTTCAGCTACTCTTCTCTATTGTATTGAAAAATTCTTGAATAAAGTATTTTAGATAGAGACTCACCTGTTGAAACTGTAGCGGCCATCACTGCTGATCCCAAAGGTGACCAAGTCGCCAAATGAACACCACCGCCTCCGATTCGTTTCAGTGGTACTTTCACTTCAGACGCTGTATTCCATACGTACATTGATGTATCTGCAGCTGAACATGTCAATAAAAGTGTTCCTTGTGGGTTCCAAGCCACTGAAGTCACAGGTTGATGATGTGTTAGATCTTCGCTTAGCAATGAAACACATGCTGCTGATGGTCTGGCAACCACTGAAATGGGATCCACTGTCCAGATCAAGACTCCGGATGAGCAACCTATGGCTAATTCCGAAGCTGAATATGGTCTCCAAGCAAGACAAGCGACTTGTTTTTGCTTTTTATGTTTGAGCAATGGTTTGATATTTGAAGAAGTCAAGACAACTTGAACGGTGTCGTCTTTCATGGTCAATGCCAATTTCGCTACATGTGGATGCCAAGCTAGACTTTTGACTTGAGCGTTTTTGACATCTCTGGTTGAGCTAAAAAAATCGTCAAAATGAAATGAGAATGTAAACAAACTTTGACGAATTTTTTTTCAGGTTATTTTACCTGTAAAGTTTGATGATTTCTTCTGAGCTCAATTTTGGCCCTTGTAATGGCGCCAAATTTTGCAAGATTTTCACCCACCATGATTCTTCGTTATTGGTTAAGAAGTTGTCAAAAATCTCGCCATAGCTTTGAATTTTTGAAGTTGAAGATTTAGGTCCAGCGGGTAAAAAGGCTTGTTTGGCTGACAAAAATGTCGAATCGGCTGCTTGTAATTTATGTCCGATTTGTGGATCCGAAATGTGCAGATCCGCTACCGGTAAATGGCAAAGAATTTCTTGAACTTTCGATTGGCCACGAGGATCGTTTGAGGTCAAGATATGCCCGTCACACTCGCATATTGTGTCCAAGTTGGCAATGGGAGGTGAATTGAGAAGTGATGCCCAATCAGCCATGATTATTTTGAAAATGTTCAAAATCGGTAAATTATTTTGAATTTATTATTGTTGAGCAAAATGTTATCGTTAAGAACAGTTTTTGATTGGAAATGGTCTTATTTGGCTTTTTTAGAAAAAGATTAGGGACATTTGAGTTTCTAAGCAACAATTAAAACTGAGACGAATCAAAACAATAACAAAAGTAAAAATTCTGTCAAATCGTCTGATTTCTTTGGATTTTTTGGAAAAACTCGTGAAATCGTCTGAAAATGTCTTCAAACAACAACAAAGAAGAATCAGACAAAAGTCGTGAAAACAGAAGTGATTGAAAACATTAGTAAAAAAGATTCGTAAAATGGAATCAAAATTGGAACACACTTTGAATTTAGGATTTCAAGATTTCCATCAAGATGATCTTTTCAGTGATACAGAATTGATTTTTAGTGATGGCCAATCAGTCAAAAGTCACAAATTGATTTTGGCTGCCTGTTCGCCATATTTGAGAAAGTATTTGAAAGCTAACGAAAATACAGAAGAAATCCTGACTATTATACTTCCGGATTTTGACATTCAAGATTTCAGACAATTGTTGCCATATTTATATGGGTTTGCTCAACCCAATCAATCCTTGAGCAATGAACTCATCCAAACCCTCAGATTCGGTCATTTTGAAGAAAATTCCAATTTGTCAATTTTGTCATCAATTCCACCCAAACAAACCAATTGTGAATTAAAGGAAACTATTTTTGAAGAACCATATGATCTTTGGGATTTAGATGAGGAAGTACCTTCCACAAATGAACCATCTGAGAAACCAAAAGCTTTAGATTTAATTTGCTTAGGATGTTTTGTTCCAATGACAAACATTGAAGAATTGCGAACACACGCAGCTTTACATCAGAGATGTGCTGAGAAAAATTGCTTTTGTCCTCAGTGTGACAAAGTCTTTGATTCACCAATCAAAGTCACCAGACATTCCGTTGTGCATAAGAAAGACTATGCCAAGTACCCATGTGACAAGTGTCCCAAAACCTTCAAGTCTTCCCGAATTTTACAAACTCATTTGAGCAAAGTCCACAATTTTCATCAACTCAAAAGATTTCAGTGCATGAAATGTCCCAAATCCTTTGACTTTGAAAATCATCTGAAACATCATTTGAACAATCACGACATCAAAACTAAAGAATTGTATTGTGATCAATGTGACATGATTTGTTCCAATAGGTCATCCTTGAATTACCATATGCAAAAGCATTTGAAATCAAATTACGATTGTGACCAATGCTCAAAATCTTTCAAGTCAGAATTTGGATTGAAATATCATCTGAAGGTTCATAATAACCAAACTGACTTCATGTGTCATGAATGTGGCAAAGGTTTCATCACCAAATACAAATTGATACATCACCGAAGAAGTAAACATACCAATGAAAGACCCTATGTTTGTGAAGAATGTGGCGAAGGATTTGTCAGAAATGACAAGTTAACTGTGCATAAAAGAAGAGCTCATACAGGAGAAAGACCCTATCCGTGTGAACAATGTGATTGGAGGGGTGTAGACTCATCAAGTTTGATACATCACAGGAAAAAACATAAACTCAAAGCTGAATTGAACAAGAATTTGAATTCTATTGTTGTTGATGAATCTATCATACCGGATTCATCAAGTTTGAAAATATAAAGGTTTATTTTAAGGTTCCAGATTTTGTTCAATCCAAGACATGTAGTGCGATACATTGGTGTAAACTGCCGGTTCGCCAGTGGCACAAATCCTCAAACCAAAGCTCACAATACCAACTTGGAACCAAGGACCATCAGGTGTTTGTCTGAATACCATAGGTCCACCAGAATCTCCACCGCAAGAATCTTTTCCAGCTTGATTAGAGCCAACACAAAGTTGTCGTACTTCATTCAATCCTGATATGCAAAGTGTTTGAAAATCTACCAAAAATGTCTCATTTCTTATGTTGTAAAAATGAGAATTTTTGTAGTGATTTTCAAACACTATTAACCTGAGTAGATGTCTTGACAAGCTTCAAATGGTTTGACTTCTAATTCCACTTTTCTTAATGTATTTGTAGCTGCATTGTATCGGGCATAATTTTGCTCTGTTGCCGTTTGGTTATTAGTTATTCTACCCCATCCTGTCACTGTCATTTTGTCGCCTTGCTTAATGACTACAGCTCGCCTACTTCCAGACTCATTTAAATTCCAAGGTAGACAAACGGGTGAAACAAAGGACATTAGATCTTCGCCCTAATAATGAAATATTCACACACTGTGTCAAAACAACAATTTTTGTCATAATTTGAAAAGCTTACAGTGTGTTTAATGTGGCCTTCTACGCGAATCAAAGCAATATCATGGCCTTGTTTGAAATTGATTTCACTCCATTCTTCATGTGGGATGACTTTTTCAACATTTAAATGTTGAGGACTTGGAAGGCAAAAGGTACCCGAACCATGGCAATCCGGATCTTGGGCCAGAGTGTGTTCTCCAACTAAAACTTCACTGCAAATTATCAAATCCTAAACTTTAGTATCTTAGCATTTCTTAGGACAGATTGTATGATTTGTTTCATTAGTCCAACTTAAATTTTTAAAGCCATTGCAACATTATAATAGACGACACACATACAATTCGCAATTGCGAAAAAACATTTTAGAGTAAACAATTTAACGGAACATCTTTTGAATAAAATATTTTCGGCCATATCTTTTCTACACTACAAAATGGTTAATAATCAATAATTAATTGACCCTTGATGGGTTTATCAATCAAGAGTTGTCACTAAAAGGTGACGTGTAATCTACGTACGTACATAGCTAAAACGAAATATAAGCATTCAGAAACATCAGAAAACTGTACTAATAGAGCGCCATCTTTAAACCATCCTTTCGATATTCGACTCGAGGTGTACAGTGTACACATTGTACATTATAACTTGCTTGTAACCTTGACAACAGGTTTTGCCTGGAGCATACATGCATGCAACAGAAGATATCAAAATATTGCACAGATCATTGTATAGAAGCTACATTATGAACTACAGCTTTTCGGCTGTTTTCCCTGTTTTCCAACTATTTTTGGTAACCTAGTCAACCTTTCCTAAATTGATAAACTTTCCAAGTTTTGGGCACTTTGGCTTTTCAGTTTTCAATGAAGCGAAGCTTATGGAAAGTGTTGGAAATAGGAATGAAAAAGTTTTCTTCCTCGTCTTCTCAGATTTTTCCAACTTTTTTCTAAGTCTTGTCGCTGCCTCCTAGACCTCCTACTATTGCAAGAAAAGTGTGTTGTCCAATTTAAATTCCAGTTTTATTCTTTGTGTTTTATCTCCTGTGAAAAGCAGAACAATTGAATTTCGAAGCAGACACATTTTGTTATGCAAATAAGACTATGCATGCAAAGCAGAATTGTGAAAAATCAAGTTTACTTTTCTTCACTATGCCTTTGAAAATGCTTTTGCACCTTTGCGATTGCATTCACATCACATTCTGACATACGAAATTCTATTTGTATTCAGTAATTCACAGCATTTAAAACTAACCAAAATTGTACATCGAAAACAGGTTCGGTCGGGAAGGCAAATCCAGACGCCAAATTGATTGTAGAATCGAAAGTTGCCCAAAGTTTTTAGAAGAGCTAAAAGCTCTAAAAAGCACTTACATAATGGGACTGTGTTCCGTGTGGCAATGAGCAGCCGTTAGGATGTACTTGGCATTCAGTAGGGATCCACCGCACGAGTAATAAATGTTGTTTTCCACTCGGTATCCCAAAAGAGCCATGTAAGGGAATTCCAGCAGTTTGGCGATATCCCCACCCAAAATATTACCTAGAGTCAATCGCCTACCGCACTCACTGCGATCGCCCGAAGGCCTCCAAAGACCTGATGTCTATAAAACAATATTCATAATCCACCATGTTTGAAAATCAACAAAAATGTGACATTTTTTTGTGATTTTCAAACACTGTGATAAAGATGGCAAATAAGACCTTATCAGTAATGATGTCTTCAGATTTTTTCTGAGTTGAGCTGCTATTGATTTGATCATTGTCATCCAGGTTAATTGGGCAACATTGGATTTTCTGCCCATCTGTGTCACAAATCAATTTGCGTAATTGAGTCAGGATTCTATTGCGATCAGGATCACCATTTCTCAGACGTGTCATTAACCTCAAAAGTAGAGCCGACCACGGACATTCCTCCGACGTGGTAGCAGACACGCAAGGACACTGTATCTCAGGTGGAAACGAACCTAATTTAATCAGAGTATTTGATGTATCTTACGTCATAAAAAAGTGATCATCATACCTACCAACTTTGTTGAGAATCTTTTCGATAGTAACTCGACTTTCTGGTCTGGTTTTCAAGCAATCACCACTTCCAGTATCACAGTATCCCCAGTGTCCTTTTTGATGTATTCCATCCTTATTTGTCTGTAAGATACAAAATATAAAAAGGAATCTACGTCGGCCGGGAATCGAACCCGGATCAACTGCTTGGAAGCTATGCTGACCATTATACCACCGACTCTTCTGTTTCTTTACAGAGATTTGGGGATGTTTTCTTTGTCATTACATCAATGATGCTGAACTATTTAGTATTTACCAATTTTCTGTCACAATTTCAAACATTTTTCATAACCCTGTTCCGATACATTTGCTTGTTTCACGATATGTACAACTTTACTCAAATTGAACTTTGATGCTGGACCCAAGAATGTGGCCCAAATCACTGTGTATTCCACGCTTATTGTCTCATTTTTGACCTTGATTAAGGATCAAACTGAATTGGTCAAATCAATGATTTACCAAGAAAATTATGTTCACAGGAGAAGAACCAATGGTGTAATCATCCGTATTTCTGTACTTCAATGGTGTGTGGAGATGTGTAATTTGATATTCTATTTTATTTACACCATATTGTTTCTGGGCTGGAATCATTATGTGGACAAGTTTTTCAATTTTTATGTTGTTGCTTTTGCCATGATTATCTTACCGGCCTTTTATGTCAGTGCAGACTCCAATTTCCGTACTCATTTGGCAAACTATGGTATTTTTAGTGCTGTAAAATATGTATTGAAAAATTGAAATACATTTACTTGTACACTTTGAAGTTTGAAATTCTCCAAGATTTGCAGATGCAACATTTTCTTCCCTTAGCAGGAATCTACCTTGGTTTGGTGGCAATAGAGTTTTAGAAGTTTGCCCCAAAACTTTTGTCAACTTGTGTTTGTCTTGTGATTCACATTGTTTGAAAATTACCAAAAAAATCTAACTAAAAAGTATTATTGATAAGTTTCTAAACAAATAGTATTTGAATGAAATTCAAGAGATAAAAGTTAGAAAATGAGAGTTTTTGTAGCCATTTTGAAACGTTGTGGTTGTATTCTTCTTATGTAAGTATGGAGGCAGGCATGGTAAACTTTAAAGTTGAAAAGCCAGCAAAAATCTGTTGGTAGACAAACAATGGAAGGAAGAAGAAGCCTTACTCTTCTTACTACTACGTCAAAAGCAATTTGTTTTCTTACCTTGGTGGAACACCAAGCTCTGCCCTCGGGGTCGAGGATAGTTGTGCAATTCTCTAATCTGACTTGATTGTTATCATCTGAGAGAATAAATGGGAAAACACACTTTTTTCTCAATTCACTTTTGAATTCAGTCACAAAGCAATCTTGACTTGAAATCTGCTTTAAAGCAAAATTCAGGAGCAGCAAAAATAGAATGTCAAGACGTATTCTCAACATTTTTGATTCTGTTGCTGAATTTGTAAAAGTAAAAAAAAAATCTGGTTAAACTGGTTAAGTAAGCCTTAGAACCAGACTTTGCGTTATTATTCTTTGTTTGTGTAGGAGGTGACATTTATGAAAATCTTCAATTTGTTAGAGACAAAATATTTTTTGCCATTTATCATCTGACAAAAGCAGAAGAAGAAGGAAAAAAAGGAGATGAAAAATTATACGTTCTACCACATCGTCAAAACTCTCATACTTTTTAACGAGATAATTCTACATTTTTTGATGAAACTTTGCATACATAATTTAACCCAAAAGTCTTTTGTAACATTGGGAGCAAAGATATTTGAATTTTTGCGATTTTTACGATTTTTACGCACTTTTGGTCATTTTTACAGCGAAAATAGATTTGAAAATATGGGTCAATAGAGGAGACATTTTTGGTGATTTTCAAACTATGTGTATAAATGTAGACAGTTTTTCGTGTTATGTCAAAATTCATCATCATCAAAATTGCAAGTTTCACTTACGATTTATATCCGTTATAAATTACAATGCAGTGTACAATCAGTAAAAAACGAGACTTTTGAATATTTTACCACACCACCAAGTGGGATTTGGACTGTGTAAGTAAAGAAGGATAAGTGGCCACATCACTGAATGACGTCATCATCATCCATCTTTCTTTCTGTTTTTCAGTCAATTGCATATTTTCACTATTTCTTAGCATAAATGTTTCATCATCTTGTTTATGTATTTCCTAGGCTCTGCAGCTAAAGACATGAGAGCTGTAACGGTTGTAACAAAAGGCAAAAAGCGTAGAAGCATGAATAATAGCCTGGTATGTATCAATGGGAATTTGGGGCCAGAAATAGTAAATCGGTCTTATTTCTCATGTGTTACACTATCCAGAAATCGATAAGGACCACCTCTCAAAAATGGCGCAGTTGCGAGCGAAGCGAGCAAAGTGTTCACATTTTTGCCGTCCAAAAAGTAGATTTTGACTTTGAACTTTGAATTTTTTGACATCTGTAAAATTCAACCCAGCCAAATCTGTAGAAAGTAAGTCACCCTAAAAAGTATATTTTGTTGTCTTTTCATATCAGAAATTCCAGATTTTGACTCCAAAAAAGCAGCGTCAAAAAATGTTACCTATTCATCTGAATGCATTTTTTGGACAAAAAATAGAAAACTTTTTAAGCTTTTACATTTAAAAAAAATAAAAAGAAAACACTTTTTAGGGTGACTTAATTTCTACAGATTAGGGGGGTGAATTTTACAGATATAAATATTAGTACTGAGTAGGTTTTCTCATAATCTATTTACAAAATATAAAGTACAAAAATTGGACTTTTAACATAGTGTGCAATACATTGATTTCAGTCCTGAAATAACATCCTCCCTTACTTTTCTACTGCTGTTTCTGAATGGTTCTCTTTTTATTTTAAAGTCATAATCGGCGTCACCATGCACGCCAAGACAAAATGGGACACAATATTCAAGATATTTTCAATTGGCAAATGTGGTGTTCTGATGCTGAGATTTTGACTTTCATTAAGCCATGTTTGCCCAAACGGCCTGCAAAAAACTACCCTGAAGGTGTAAGGAAACTTTTCCTTAAACCCAAACCTTCTCTCTCTGTAAATGATTCAGATGATTCAGATGATTCATCAGATGAATCATCAAGTGACTCTGATGAAGACTTGTAAAGAGTCTAAAATTGTATTTTTTTTTCTCATAATGAATTAATTGGAAATTGATCACGATCATATTGTATGTATTTATAATGGAAAAATACAAATGAAATGCATAATTTGAATTTTCACACCTAAGCTATAAGATATTTGTACTATGTATGAACTTATTTTTGTGTCATGAAGTGATGAAAAATGTCTCATTTGAATTTTTTCACAATTTCTTTTTTTTTTTTTGTCCAAAATGTCTAATTTCTCGTGTGTTCACCTTTTAGAGTCAAATTCAAATAGTCAAAAAACATTTTCCATCAGGGGTAATAATAATCTCGGACCAAACCTTTCCATTGCTTGGTTGCATAATGAAGCAGTGTTTGAAAATTATCTAAAATGTCTCATTTTCATTTCAAAAATAATATTTTCGGCTTCAGCACTGTGTTCAAGTACAAAGGAGGTCCCTTTTCAAAGAAAAAACCCCTTTTTATTCAATGGTATGTATAGTGGCCTCCTACGTATAACTCCTCTCTCGTCGAGGCTCTTTATCGACCCCCCTTGGGCAAGTCTCAGTGGATATGATAGAAGCTTCGTAGGCAGCGCTTCTTCTCGGCTCCTCTTCTCCCTTTCGATGTCGCTTTCTAAAGCTTCATTTGTTGAACCATTTGTTGTGAGACTGGCGGACTTGTAACACCATATCCTCAACTTGATCTCAGAGTGCAAAAAGGATTTTTTTCAGACTTGTTCAACTTCAAAGGTAGAATTACTTCTTCTTTCACAGTGGTTGAAAATCCCTGCAAAAAGTCTCATTTTACAACTTTTAAAGAATAGTTGAATTTTCGCGCCAAAAAATCAACAATTGAATCTACAAGTGGTATTTAGGCCCAAATATTGAATAGCTAGAATAGATGTCAAGATGAGACATTTTTTGGTGATTTTTACACACTGTGTAAACTCTTTCTAATTGACATTTCTTTAGTGCTTTATCCAATTTGGCCGTGAGAGAGAGAAAAGGATGATTTAGCCCTTTGGGTATAGATAGAGCGGAAGAATGTCTTGGGTTGGAACTTTGGAAGATTGATTGGGGATTGAATACATTAGGAATAGAATTGATTGGACTCTCTGGGATATTAGGAGATGTTCTGCCACTGTGAAGTGGCTCGAAAACAATTGCTTCGCATATCAAACAATCCCTTTTACAAAAAATTGCTAGGTAAGTAGGTGTCTAAAGTAGTAAAAGTAAATTTTGAAATTCAAGTCGAGCATTGAACAAATATTGGGAGTTAGGTGACCTATGTTAGAGTTGGGTTGTTTTAAAAATGCCATGAAAATCTAATCATAATTGAATTCCCAATTATTTGAACAAGGACAACCATATGTGACAAGTGTGACAATCCCCAAATAATATGAATTGTCGATAATACATTGTATCTGAAAATCCCAATATGATTACATCGAAGGGAAGAAAGCTTAGGCTAGGCCTTTAGGACCTTCTAGGCAGACTAAAAGATTTGTTTGCATATCATGGCATGCTTCTTCCTTCTTCTACTGTTTGGACGGTGATGTTGATGGATCTGGCACCTTAATCCAAGATGTCACATTTGTCACATTACTTCCCGTTAAATAATGTATGGAAGGAGAAGGAAAAACTTTCTTCCTTTCCTTTCTATCCAGAAAGTATCATTTTTCATCATCTTCCAAATGATGATTGATTTTCTAAACATTTTGCTATGGATTACTAATGAATGAAGTGAGAGTGTGGCTTGGAAGAGTTGGGGAAAAGTTTGAGATGACGCGATCCGCTGAGCTGACTGATAGGCCACGAGGATATGCGTAACTTTTGCTGCTGCCTTTTCTAAAGTGCTTCTGCCAAGAGAAAGACAAAAGACTCTAAACTCCACTCTTCCCTAGCTTTTGAAAGTTATGACATAATGGTATTCACATGTTGTTTTTTAAGGTTCTTGGCTATAAAGCGTTTAACTCCATTACCTCCGAGACTGACTGTTGAAGGCCAGTCAACCTTTCCTAAATTGAATTTGACATTCTTTGAACTGTTGCAAAAGGTTTGAGATTTAGAGATGTTACCAAGTGCTTTCATAGTTGATATTATTAGAATTTATAATTTGTTAGCACGTTGCGGGTTGCTCGTAATAATTTAATCTGGAGTCCCAATAATATGAATGGTCCCGAACCTTTTGAAGATGCGTGTAAAAAGCGCTTTATTCGGAAATAAATCAAAGACGGTGGGGATATAGTACCACCAGACCCACCACATAATCAAGA
>LT727898.1:490307-501317 GCA_900157175.1 Oithona nana
TTTACCTCCATGACCTCCGAGACTGTTGAAGGCCAGTCAATCTTTCCTTTAAAATTCAATTTGACATTCTTTGAACCGTTGCAAAAGGTTTGAGATTTAGAGATGTTACCAAGTTCTTTCATAGTTGATAATATTATGTATTAGAATTTACAATCTGTGAGCACGTAGCGAGGTGCTCGTAACAATTAAACCAAATTGTAGCAATGAGGAACTTCAAAATTGACAAGTCTTATGAAAGCAAAAATTACTATACTCAATTTCAATTTCAAAATAGTTGAGCTACCTTCGGTTCATCTATAAATGAGCCAATTCATTTGGTGATCCCGACTTCTCGTACTTTGATGAGAGTTAAGAAAATATTGTTTATTTCAAACTTTCAATGCATTAGTTTTTTTAAGATCGCAGATGAGAGTTGATTCAAATATCCGGCATTTACATGCACGTAACGGCGCCTCCTGTTGTCACTCTTAAAAGTTCTCAATAGGGCAATAAAGCTGAATCTGCTACTACTCAAATTGTTTCAAGCAAAACGACGACGGTTGTTTACCTGTTGGGACACAATTTACTGAAATCCAATGCACAATAGGAAGCAATAACAATAAAAATCGAAACCTTGTTCGTTCAATCTACGCAAGTACTGCTGCATTTTACAGAACTGATGCTCGACTGTTAATACAGCTGGATCAAAAATCAATTAAATATCAACCACTTTTTAATTAAGAAAGTTTTTCACAGAGCGTTTAGAAAGAGTAGGAAAGGGGAATTGTAGTTGGCTCCTCCTCATAAGGTTCGTGTCCTTCGAAGTTCTCGTCGTCATACTGAGCTTTTTATGATATTGAGCTGAAACGTAGAAGAAGGCCATTTCTTTTCTTTCTTCTGCTCTTTTCCTCTTTTTTGTCCCTAATTCAATTTGCGGCCGACATTTTTTTCAGCTGCAAATAGTACTGCAACACCCGTTTTTGCACACAACCAAGGACCCAGACGCCTTCTTGCGTAGCGGCCTTCTTTTGAAGTCGTCTTATCCCTTACAAATCAAATAAGATGATTTATGAAAATCATTCAACCAACAAAGGAAAATCCATTTTTCTGGCTTTTTCACGCTTCTTTGATCTTTATCGTTTGTAAGATGATACAAGTTCCGCATTGCGCTATCTAACCCTAAAATTGTAAACTGAGATGACAAAATGGAAAAATTTTGTTTATTTTTTCTTCAAAACAAAGTCATACACAATGTTTGGCAATTTTTTTCCTGGTCTTGGGACGGGACTTGTCTTAGTTGAAATTGGTATCCTGGATTGCCATAGTTCAATTGCTTGAACAATGCTTTGATGTCCCTTGGATTTGGCCAAATCAAGAGCAGATTTACCCCTGAAATCTTTTTTGCAGATGTCAATGTTTTTTTCCTTAGAGTTTTCCAAGAATAAGTTAACAACTTCAACATGTCCTTTGTTTGCTGCCATATGTAGGGGAGTCCTTCCAAGCAAGTGTAGGGGAGTCAATCCATGATTGATAATAATAGCATTGAAGGCCAATGGTAAATTGTCTAAAGTGAAGATGTATCTTAGTGTCTCTACCTGATTATTTTCACAAAGGAAATGTAATGAGGTGAGTCCAGCATTGGTTCTCAGATTAATCATATCTGAGGGACATTTCTTCAATAAGAACTTGAATGTTGTCTGATTTTTATTGACAGTAGCCAAATGTAATGGAGTTATTCCACAATTAGTTGTCAAGCTTAAGTCAGCATTGTGTTTCAAAAGGACCTCCACTGTCCCTTTACTTCCATGATTGCATGCATAATGCAATGGAGTCTTTCCATTTCTGTCCCTTGCATTGATGTCCAAATCATTACATTTGGACAAAATATATCCAAGTACTCGTGGATACATTGCAGCATAATGGAGTATGTTTCGGCCATCAATATTGACAAGTTTGTAATTGATTTGTGGATGCGTCAAGAGATGCTTAACAACATTCAAGCGTCCAAAGCTGCAAGCATAAAACAAAGGAGTATCGCCAGCCTTTGACATTGAGTTGACATCAATGTCTGTTTTCAATAAAAGTTTGACAATCGTCAGATTGTCAAATTTACAAGCATAGTGCAGAATTGTTCTTTTATCAATGTTGATTGGAGATTCCAAAAGCAGCTTCACAGCACTAGTTTTTCCCTTGGAAATGGCATCCCATATGGGTGATCTGTCAACTTGAACATCCTGGAGATACGTTTTCATAAAACTTACAAACGTTTTAAGAATGCTGGTTTGTCTCTTGTTTTCAAAGTAATTGAAGACTGCTTGCCACTCAGGAAACTTGTCTTCAATAATGTCTTCTTTCTTTCCTTTGCCTTTATCTTTAAATGCCTTTGGAGTTTCCCTTATGAATCTGAGCTGTGTTATCCACCACTGCCTATTGTGATTCAAGTACACATGAAATCTTTTTGACACACGATGACATTTTGCCAAATCGTTTGAGTTCAAGTTTTCACAGATTTGCTCTAGTACGAAATGATATCCAGGGTTCCTCAAGAGCAATTCGAAAGGTGATTCACATTTTCCTTTGGTTCCATTTTGAAGCTTTTGAAGTTTTGAAATTGGTTTCAAACTATTTCGGCGTTTTCTCTTCATTTTGTTTTTGATTGTTATGATGCTAACCTTTCAAGAGTGTTGTTTGATATAACACAATTTGACAATATTAGTGTTGGCGTTTCTTAACAATTTTTGGCCATATTTGAATCGGATTGCAAAAATCGCTTTATTACCCCGTACCAAAAGAAGCCGAAGAGCAATGGGAGCGCCAATCTTTAGCAGAAATTGTCAAACGTTTTAGAAATGTACTTTGATAGGAATTTGAGGAACCATAAGATCCAACTCGTCATGGTGTAAACCAATCCATAAGTAGAAATATGGTAGATGTTATGAATTGGACATATCGAAAGAAAATTTGGCAAATGGGATCAGAACTTTCAGATCTTATATTCTGTACAGGCCAGGAAAACTGGGAAAAATCTGAATTTTTTTCCATGTTCCAGGATATTTTGGGAAGACTCTCATGTCCACTCCCATATCGAGATCCGATCCATAAGTAAATCCCGAAAAAAATGCGCGCTCTTTTTTAAAACGACATTTGTCTTATGGCCTACTGTCCAGTCACTTGCGTCATAAAGCTCCATCATAGAGTTGTCCGGGAAAAAAACGCGCACTCTTTTTCATCTGACACTTGACATTCAGGACAAGTCTCTCTGTCTTTGAAAGTACTCTCCTGTCTGGTCACTGGCGTCATTTTGGGTTTAGTTAAGGCTGGCCGGGAAAAAAACGTGCACTCTTTTTCATCTGTCACTTGTCATTATGGTTGAAATGGTTCAAATAGACTGAATGTCAGCATTTTCTCTATGACAAAGACATCTGAAACACTTGAAAACCATTGGTATGATTTTTGGAATATCTTTCTTACTTTCGGTTAGTGCGCATTCTGGTCGAAAATTTGTGTTCCTTTACTACTGTTATTTACTTTCGTTTTGTGCGCTTTTCAAAATTTTTGAACGCTTTACTACGTGTATGTTATCTCGATTAGTGCGCTTTCGCTTAGTGCGCACTTTTTTCTGAACGCTTCATGCGCACTAAACGAGGGATTGCTGTATTTCCTTGTTTTCTCTTCATTTTGTTTGGATTGTTTGTTTTACTTCACCTGATGACTCGCAAAATGAATTATCAATTCACGCAACCTCTCTTCGTTTATTTGACCTCAAATTGAAAGTCATCAGAATGTGTCATTGTACCTAAAGTACAAATACAAATTAGAAGACCTTCAAACTAAAACAGAAGCCTTGT
The DNA here is from genome assembly GCA_900157175.1 of Oithona nana. NCBI lineage: Eukaryota > Metazoa > Arthropoda > Copepoda > Cyclopoida > Oithonidae > Oithona > Oithona nana. The sequence goes on from LT727898.1 coordinate 494,135, forward strand.
TTGATTTAGTAAACATAAATAGGATGAATAAGCTTTCTAAATCTTTCAAACCGTGCAGCCATTCAAATGGCAAACAGTAGAGTACATAATGCACACATGGGCCCCCTTAAAGTTGTCATTGGCACATGTGGGTACTCTGCCCTAGCCCTGTGTGCAACACATAAATGCCTTGGCAATTTATAACCTTTAACGGCCTTTCTTCTTCTTCTTTCCTTTTTTCTAGCTAGGTGTCCCAAGGGAACCATTTTTGCAATAATCTACTGCTTTTGTAATCCATTATAGTTAGACTCTGTTTGAAAATTTTCCAAAATGTCTCATTTGGCAACATTGAAAGTTTTACAGGTATTTTGGCCATTTTAGGCGCGAAAATTCAAATGAGACATTTTTGGGTCAATTTCAAACACTGCAACGTTGCTTACCTTTTCAATTCCATTTTCAAAGGCTTCAAAGGCTTCAATAGAAAGCAAAAAACGGAAATGTCAAAGCTAAAAAGATTCATTGAATTGATACATACATACAATATCTCTTGAGACTCCCTTTTTTACCAAAAGTTTTTCTTTGTAAAGTTTGTAAAGGAAAAGGAAATAAAAAGTTCAGTCTTAGAGTCCCTTAAGAGTCCCTTACGTTACTTCTACTTCTGTAGGAATTATCAAAAATGCAGTAGGACTTTCTCTGACTTGTCCAAAGTGTCGCGCGGCTACAAAAGTTGGGTGCCCCAACTTTTAGTGCTACTATTGGTATAAAACCTCCTTTTTGCGTTCAAGTGGCCGCTCTATCGGGAATCACGCCTTAGATTACATGAGTCAAATTTTTTTGACAAATTCGTCCTTGTCAATTCAGTTTTACTTAGTAGTTTTCAAATCATGTCTATTGATCCTGTTCTTGCCAAAATGGGATTCGAACCGGGGACCATCTAATAGTCGTGGTTTCGAATCCTGTTAGCAGTTAAGTACCCTCTTGTTTAAAGAATGCACTTCCATCCCATTTTACGAGAGTACCATCCGTTTTGCACACCTTTACTCTGGTTTTCATTACCTTAATGCACTACAACCACTTTCTCAAAAAAAAATTTCCACTATGCCCTCTATTTTTGAATATGGTACATGGGGTGTACTTGACTGCGTTACAATGTCAATATTTGGCGAATGAAGGCACAAAAGGGGGATCATCCGGTTGCTAGACAACATAAAAGCTGCTAGCTTCCTAAAGAAGCAAAAAGCTTCTTTTCGCTGTTCTTGAGTTTTGTCACATGGGGATTTCTCTTCAGTAGGTCTTAATCTTACACTCTCCATTAAGTAGTAAGTCCGTCATTGGCAGACAGACATCACTCAACCAACTCTTCTTTTCTACCATAGTGGTTGGCACTTGAAACTACTCCTACTACATCATCTTTCACTAGCAGACTACCTGACAATAGAATGGATGAGTCAATACAATAGATGCTTACCTTCTAGACTTGGCTGATTCCGTGATAATAGAGTCGTCGTTCCTGCCAACAAAGTATTTGAAGCAGAAGGCGGAAGCCATCTTTTTCCGCTCCTTAGTCTCCTTTTTTCTGTATTTATAAAAGTGATACAAGCAGAATTCCAAATATAGTAAAGTAGACTAAGTCAAGTGTTTTTAAATGTGCCACTGGCAAAAGTTTGAAACTTTTCAAGCGCGAGCGAAGTTTGTGAAGCAAGAAGAACAACAACAACAAGAAAATAGCATTTTTGAGAAGATTGTGAATCAAGAAGAAGAACAACAGCAAGAAAATACAAAGATGTAGAAGCGCAAGCAGCTTGAACTTGCGCTTAAAAACCGAGTTATCCTCGTCATCAATGATAAAGGCCCTAAAAGGTACTACAATATGGGAAGAAAAAAAGAGCTGTATTGGATTTTCTCTCGCTTACATACCACCACCTGCTACTTTATCATCATTGTAAATGATGAGCTAACCATCTTTCATACTCTGATTGATCTGACGTAGAATGCATATTCAGGTAGAAGAAGAAGAGTTCTTCATGCAAAAAGTGCATCTAGACATTCTAGGCCTCTAATAAGTATTGGTTACAGAATAAGCTTAGGTGGTGGTACCTACATAGCATGTGTAAATACTATTTAGGCACCCATGAGAGATTAACCTAGCTATGTGAAGAATAGCTGAATACTTGAATGTATTGATCCTCATTCATTCATGCTTGACTAAAGTTGTTCTACATACTCTTGGTTTCAGGAATGTATCAACAGGATGTCGAACTCCAACAGCCCTGGTTCTATTGTTCGAGAAGGCTACTTTGAATCTATTAGCCCCCCAACAGAGCCTCCAAGCCTTCAAGATGATGAAGCAGCACAGAATGGCAAGAATGGTAAGCCTGAAATTAGCCCCAGGGAACATTCATCTACTAAATAATTCTTCTTTGCTTAAAAAGGCAAGTCTGACATGAGGTTTTTCATTTTCGTGACATTCATTTGCTGTTGTGGTTTGGCAATTGTCTTACTTACAATATTTTTGTGGAGAAAATATACACGCGTTGGTGGAGCGGCCAATTGTGATACTTATATACAAGAAGAACAGCAGCAACATCAAGTAAGTTATCTTTTAAACTAATTTAGAATTTTTGGTACACATGTTGAAACTCTGATTTAGGAACAAGATAGAAGTGATGCATGGAACAAACTCTTGCTTTCTGAGAGTTGTGACAACTTGAAGGAACTGCTACGAAACATTTCCTTTGATGTAAATATATGGGAAATTGTATCTTATCTTGTAGGGTGCTTGGCTTTCTATACAGATCATTATAGAGCTAACTGTAGTACTTTGAGTAATGGGACTTACTTTTGAAGTAAGTAAGTAGGTATTTAGATACAAATACAGCAGTATAATAGATACAGTATCTTGTACCTACATTAGATACTTAGAACAGGTCTATGGTTAACTCTGTGATACCTTGTAGAAAACTCGAACGACCCTAGCGTACATATAGCAAAACTGAAGTATGAATACTAGATATAGATAAGTAAGTACTCTAATAGAAAAAGAAATGATAAACTGTAAGGCGCAGTATTTATAGTTCCATCACTTCATTAGCATTTGCAAACACAACGTAATCATATTCAGAACTAAGCTACGACTCGTGGGAATCTATTGTAAACGGAATACTAAATTAGCTCCCCCCTCAAATACACTCAAACACAAACTTGTCTTTTCCAGGGACAACCACAGCTGAATTCCAACGCAATGATAAGTACGTCTTATTCCGACTACCAAGCCGGTCAACAATCGCAAAAAAGTCAGAATAGTAGTTCAAGCAAAGCTCCTTGTCTGAATTGTCGGCTGATACAAATGGGAAGTGCAATTTCGTATGGAGACAATAGGTGTCCACAGTGTGGAGAACAAGTATCCTAAGAAATACATCCATCACTTGTGCCAATCTTTTACCTAATATACTATATCGCATCAATTGTTGTGAACAAACTAAAGAATTAGTTAATGTATTCTCGCATGTTGAGACATCATCAAACCATTAATAAAAACACCTTTTTTCGATCAACTTTGGACACCTAAATGCCCAAATCATCACAAACGGGTGTCCCAACAAGTTTTAGCAAAAGTCAAAAAGGGTGAAAAAATGGCGAAAGTTTGTTTACATTCAAGCTAAGCAGTGTAGATCTCCCTTCAATTTGACGAATTTTTTTTTACAAAAAATTCAAAAGTCTAATTTTGCGATATTTTATTTTTTCACTAAAAATCTTGTTGGGACACCCTGTAGTTGCAGTGGAAGTCACCCCTTGCACATGCATGCTGACTTGGATTTTTAGGTGAGAAAGTTTTTGCTGTGCTAGCATGCAAACTACCTTCAGCAGAGTAGCAACTGCAATAGTAGCAACCGGCAAAATTGCTCTAAAGAAAGCAGAGCTCGAGTTTGTTTGGTGCTTCATTAGATTGATCAATAAATGAAAAAAGATGTCGACTACTAAAGTCGTAGAAAAGAGTCAAGAATCGGAGGATTTGACGAGTCATACTTTGTCATTTCTGCTGAGTTCACATATCAAAGTTAACCAAGATATTCTGGATTCATTGGTTGGACGTGACGAATTAACCATTAGTGAATCGCCTAATGAAGAGAACATTATTGGTTCTTTAGTGATTGATGTACAGAAATCTACCATACGTGGACAAAATTGCCTTTATGTACACCAGGTATGACTTTAAGGTGGTGGTAAAATTGGTTTAGAAAACGTCATATCATGCTGCCATATTTATATTTGAATCGTCATCATTCATTCATTTTTTTTGCTTCGTGTGAAATTCTTACTTTGCCTTGGGATTATTGTAAGGTGTAATTCAACACTTTTGATTTATCATTGAGGTATCAAGTTACTTCAAACCACACATTGTTTGAAAATCACTCCAAAGGTGCCAAAAGTTGCATTTTTAGATTAGCGAGCTCGTTTTATTTTCTAAAAAAGTGTCACGCCGAAAATCAATTCAAGAATCTGTTATTTGGGCAATTCTAGCTTGAAAATTTCAAATGAGACCTTTTTAGTCATTTTCAAACACGGTTATTGTTGTGGCTAAAATTGTCAAAAACAGATGTCTCTCCTACATTTTCCTTCACTCCGATGCAAAAAAATAATCAATTACTATAAGAAAACTCAATTTTAATTGTTTGATTTGAAAATCATGTATTATTTAGACCTCCCTTTTTCTGATTTGTGATGATTCGAGTTTCGAAAAGAAATTGTGCCAAAAAATTACAAAATTCTTCCTGTTGAAGAAATTATAGTGTAAGTTTGTCTCAATTTCAATAAAAAAGGCTGAGCAGTGAGCACTTAATACAGCAAATCCGTACCATTGGTTTTTGAATGTGTCCCCACCACCCTGGCTCATAGTATCAACTTGAGCAATTTATATACATAGACATACTTGCATAAATAAGTAGATGTCTAAGACTCTTTAGAAAAAGTTTTCTCTAAGATTTCTAATCATCTGTTGTCATAACTAAATGGTTGCTTTTTTGGTCGTCGCTGATATCATATTTGGCAACTGCTTTACAGTCAACCACAATAAGTCGTCGTCCAGGATTCGAACACATCTGTCATGTGACCGGTTTTGTCACATCCACCTTGGATATTTTAGAAGAAAGAAGACTCGTCATTGTCCGGAACAACAATGCAGACATCATCGAAAACCGACCTCTATTTCGAGGAGGAAAAGTTGTACCTAAGTAATGATCAAGTGAAAAAATTCGTCAAATTGAAAGAACAATTGCACTGCTTAGCAAGAATGTAAACAAACTTCCACGAATTGTTTCGCCTTTTTTGACATTTACAGTTTTTTGTTAAATCTAAAACTTATACTTAATTGGAGCAAAAAATCCTACAATGAGACATTTTTGTATGATTTTCAAACACTGTGTCTTTCCTTAATTTTTGATAGATTTCTTGAGGTTGAGACGTGTCGATCATTGGTCCGATCGGAAACCGAAAATTGCGTGTATGTGTCTGAATGGCGGCGAAAAAATGGGAAAATCGACCCGACACATTCGTGTCCAATGAACATTCAAGTAGATTTACCCAAGGAATCCGCTTTTGTGACGGACTCTTCACTACTCTTGGCCGAGAAGATCCTTTCTAAGCTGGTAAGACTCGTGGGCACCAATATTATTCATAGAAAAACTTTTTATTGCGAGCGAAGCGAGCAATGATTTTGATGGATATTTGACGTGAATGAGTTTCTTACCTTCGATTTCGATTTTAGATTTTTTGACTGCCTGTTCACAATTCTGATTCTCACTTCTCAGCATCTCAGCTGAGATTTCAGATTCGAGAAAACGGATCAAAAATAGAGGACAAAGGGACAAAACAGATATTTTGATCAGTAATTTGCCTCAGATTTTTTCATTGCCTTCCAGTTTGTTTACTCTCAGTTTCTCGTCAATAACAGTTGACCGATAATATTCGTGAAAAATCTGAAGTCATGAAAAGTTGTGAACTTTTGTGAAAATAGTGTAAATCAAAAGCCGAAAAAGCAAAAGCTCGTGAAAATCTAGAGTATAACTAATCTCATGAAAACACTAGGGACCATTGTAAGCAAGGAGAAAATATAACTTTTGTGCTGAACTATTTTCAGGAACGTATTGGCAACTTTTCCAAATTGATGACGTTAGATAAACGAGCTTGGTGTGCGCCCATCAGTTTACGGTTGAGCAAAGAAACCGTGGATTCTTCTTCTGATGCTTCTTCTTCCCTGATGAAGTTGGTGAAATCCAGTCCTGTAGACAAAGGCACCACTACGTCCTTTTACTGTTTGAAGTCTGGTCAATTGAAAACTCGAATCATTGAGACGGCACAGGACAAAAGTTTCCATTTGAAAAGAGTGGAAACCGCTGAAGAACATTCGGTTTTTGGGTTGGACAAAGAATCAAAAGATCTGAGAAATCTCATCAAAAAGAGACTCTTTGAAGAGAGTTTCAGTGAAAATCTGCTTAAACTTCAGGTAAATAATTGAATATTAGAGGAGAAGGAGAAGGTTCCAAGATATTTTTCTCAAGAATTCCAAGACCTTTTCGCTGCTGGTCTGAAAATCCCCCTTGAGGCCATATTTCAAGCCTTTCTCTGCCCAATTTTTTTTTAGGAATCTGTGAGGAACGAGGACATTTTAGCCTTGTTGAAGGACGCCATGTTGAAGCTTTTACTGGAAAAGCCCGAAAATCCGCTTTTATTTTTACGAAAGCATTTCAAGGAGATGAAAGAATGTCTGCTTATCTAGAAGACCAAAAGAAGGAAAAAAGGGAGGAAATTACAACTTTTCTCGGGAAGTCGAAAGAATTTCTTTGGCCAGTGAGTCTTCTAAGGAACTTTCTTCATTGAAAGTGACAAATACAGAAATTGTAATTTTCATCTTACAGTGGGTAAAATTCCTTGAAAAATATTAAAAAAAATAGTTGATTTTTATTCTGGATTTTTTTTTTAATTTTTGTAAATGTTGAAATTGAAAATTATCTCTAATTCATCAAAGTTTTTTTGTATGATAATTATCAAGTTTCGTAACTTTCTTAATGAATGCAAACTAGAATATCAAGATTGAAGAAGACGGAAAATGTGTATCTCATTAGAAACGGACGCGTCATTTAGAATCTCTTTTGCCAAAAACTTATGTGCACTTTTAAGTATTGTGGTTTTGACGGTTTTTACATCC
>LT727898.1:501597-518995 GCA_900157175.1 Oithona nana
TGTCCGGTTTTTTTTTTTTTTTGTTGAAATTGGAAATTATCTCTAATTCATCAAAGTTTTTTTGTATGATAATTATCAAGTTTCGTAACTTTCTTAATGAATGCAAACTAGAATATCAAGATTGAAGAAGACGGAAAATGTGTATCTCATTAGGAACGGACGCGTCATTTAGAATCTCTTTTGCCAAAAACTTATGTGCACTTTTAAGTATTGTGGTTTTGACGGTTTTTACATCCTCTTCATTAGTAACAACTGTTTGACGCTACTTTGGCCACCAACTTTCTTGACTTGGAGGAGCAGAGCAACGGCCGAAAAACACAACTGACGCGCTTTATCATTACACTATGGAAATCTTCTCAAATCTCGCTTAGCTAGGCATATAGTACAAGTGAAAGTAAATCCTTTTTTGTGGAAGTGCAACAAAACGTTTCGCGTTCGTCATACTCAGATTGACTTTACTTTTTCCTAAATCTAGATGTCCAAACATGTACAACGTTTTTGGAAATTCGAGTGCTTTTTTTGTACCCAAGAAATAAAGTCTTCTTTATCTTTTTTCAAGGCCTTTTCTATGCTGAATTTGCGGATTTGTCCCTCCATAAATCTGGAATTTTAAATTCTTTTGGAGTTTACCATTGTTGCGAAGAAGCAGAATGCTTGACGCTCCTCTCTTGATTCTGCATATGTACAGTATCACTAACGTTTTGTGTGTTGCGGCCATGCGTTGGTTGGCATGAATTTTTCTTTTATCACACGACGCGGCCAGCAGGTGAAATCTCTTATTTTCCGTGCCTTAGTCATGCCTTTAGTTTCTTTATGGTAACAAGACCATAGGAAGCAGATTTCCAAGTTTTCTAATTACCCCTCATTATCATGCCTTTTTTCAACACCTCATAAAAGTAAAACGGAACTATGAAGTGTTTATCCCTTGTGTGTCTTGTACTCATCTCGTGCATTTGTCAGATTTCATCGCATCAAATCAAGTGTTCTAATCATGAATATAACATGGCCATAGTTCACCTTAAAACTTGTTCGATACAAGGTAAGTTACGAGCGAAGCGAGTCATCGTCAAACATTGACAGAAGTGTGTGGAAGATCTCAAATATTCAAAATTGCCACAACCCAACCTAACTTTATGAGCTTTGGAACGTTTTGANCTCATAAAAGTAAAACGGAACTATGAAGTGTTTATCCCTTGTGTGTCTTGTACTCATCTCGTGCATTTGTCAGATTTCATCGCATCAAATCAAGTGTTCTAATCATGAATATAACATGGCCATAGTTCACCTTAAAACTTGTTCGATACAAGGTAAGTCATAACCTAACTTTCTGAGCTTTGGAACATAATAGAGGCACCTAACCTAAGGTGGGCCCATATACATACCATTAAAAAAATTGTTTTAAATGGCCCAGGACACTAATAAAAAGTTCAAAAATAGCATTAGAATTGAAATCCATCATCGTGGAAAAAAAAGTTGTATTATTGCAATTTCCCCCAAAAAAATTCTCCAAAAAGTTGGAGTGCATTTTTTTTCTGAGAAGATGTCGTAATGAATTCACTGGAGCAAGAACTTGATAAGATCAAGGATTAAAGATCGAGAGTGCTGAACAAAGATGCATCTAAACATCAGAGTGCCCTCCTAAAAGCATTTTAGACTTATCATAGTGATCCATTATAAGAATACTATTCATGTTGTACTCGTACTACCATCCATGAAAATCGTTTATTCCAACACATATCATACAGCATATAGTAATACAAAAGGCCCCCCACTTTCCAAATAAGCTTTTATTGACTTTCTGGTTGTCAATAACATGTGGATGTCGAGGGGGGGCATCGCAGTGAGATATAAAAGAGAGCTCATCACAGTGCTTGAAAAATCTTTTCATTACAGAACCACGAGCAATTCAAGAAAAGTTACTCAAAGGCGCCAGTTTTTGCTCTGAAGTCAATCAATTAATTGTGAGATGCGTGACTCCATTGAAGTCTTGTTTTGACTCTGCTGGTGTGACCGAAATTGCCAATGCGCTGTTGCATGATGTGGTGCCTTTGGATAAGCCTATGCTCTTCAAGAATATCAATCAGGGCAAGAATTGCAGTCAAATTGCTAAGCAATATGCGGCCAAATCTGGACAACCAATTCTTCAATCTACTGTATGCAAGTAAGTGCACATCTATCTCACAGTGTTTGAATAATACTCAAAAAGTCTCATTTTTCGATTTTTGTGCCAAATGAAAAGTGAGACATTTTTGGTTATTTTCAAACAAGGTGTAGTTCTTCAACTTACTTCCAATTCTATGCATAATAAAGAAGTTTGATTTCCTTTTTCAATGCAATTCTTGAATTTTTTTTTGCTTTTTCAGTCACGTGGAATCTTGGGAAAACCGAAATAATTATGAAAAGTGCAAAGAACGAGCCAATGTCAACATGAAGCTAAAATTGGCTCAATTCCGAGGACAACGTGAAACTTTAATGAAAAGTGTTTGTGCCACAGTGGATCAATTGGTGGATTGTGGCAGGAGATTGCATCATTGCTTAACCACTTCTGAAGTTGAACTCATCAATGCTTCCATGCTGGACAACTTGGAAAAATTGCTGGCCAATCTGGAGGATAAAACAGGATATGAAGCATCTTATTGTAAAGCTTTCAATATTAGACGAAGGCCGGATTTGATGGACATCAATGAAAACCAACCAACGAGGTTAGCTTCCCCTTCAATCAACGTATTAGATTACAGTAATAAAAGAAGAAATGGTTCTGGTAGCAGAGGTCGTGGATCAGCATCAAGTTTTTCTTCCTCAGCTTTGACTTTATGTATTTCAATAATAGTTTCTTCAGTATGGTTCAATAAACTCAACTTTTCCTGAATTTAAAACTCAGATCCATCTTTGATGTGGTTTCTTCCATAGGTTTACCTGTTGTTGTACTATTGATGACGGTTGGTAAAGTGGTTGTCAAATTGAGTTCATCCAACAGACAAATCATCCAAGACTTCAAGGGTTGATTATCAGTTTCATTGACTTGTACCAAGCAAACTTGACTATGATTGCATTGATCCCAAGTCCCATTATCATTGTCAAAAGGCATTTGACAATCATTAATACACACTTTTTCATGCACTTCACAATTGTCAAATATGTCATCCACATTCTTGACTACAAATAAACAAAGTGATAACAATGGTTCTAAGGTTCTAAGAAGTAAGTTCTTACTGTTCAAAGGTGTTTGCTCATGCAAGTAGTAAAGCCTGCAGATGATGAAAATACAGCTGATCCCAGCACATGAAGATGTAATGAATAAAGGAAGGTAAAGGAGGAAATTGATCTTTTTGGAGGTAGACCTCTTCTTCTTTTTCTTTCTTCTTGGATCTATCGGATCTTTCATGGTCATGGTTAGGGACAAAAAGAAGTTAATCGATGGTCCTTAACCATAGATATTGATTGTCTGGACTGAGGAGAGAAACTTTCTTTTTTTCTAAGACACCTGCTTGCTTTTTAGGATAAGATCATGATGACGTCATGATTTTTAAAGAAAATATCTTTATTTTTCAATTTGATCTTTGAATACAACAGTTCTGTAATATTTCAATTCTTCGATGCTTTCTCTGATGTCATCCAAAGCCCGATGATTAGACTTCTTTTCCGGTTTGCCTTCCAAGGCTTTTGGATACCATCGTTCGACCAATATTCTAACGCTGGTCACATCCACAATTTTGTAGTCTAAATGCTTCATCAGGTCCGGCATATAATGGATCAAAAATCTCTTATCCGTACTCACGACATTTCCGGCCAAAGGACACTCTCCGGGTGGTGTGAATTTCTTCAAGAAGTCCAAGATTTGAGTTTCACATTCAGCAACGCTGAGTTGACTTTGACGGCATTTTTCAGTCAATCCGGACAAACCATGTTGTTCAACACACCATTCATGCATTGAATCCAGAACCTCATTGGGTTGATAGATGACTAAATTCGGACCTTCAGCCAGAATGTTTAAATCCTTGTCAGTGACAATGACGGCGATTTCCAAGAGCTGATCAGTTTGTGCATCCAATCCAGTCATTTCGCAATCGATCCAAACCATGTTGGATGCGTCACAAAGCTTGTTACCTTCTGATGATACAGTAGACGACATTTTGAAGATCGAAATGTTCTCTTAAAACGGAAGGTTAGGAACTGATATCGGTGAACGGTATTTGTTGTGCTTTTATACCAGTTGTGTTATTGCAATGAATGGCGCAACTATCAAATTCTCGGAATTTCCAAAGAATCTGGGAAAACCCAAGCACTCAAAATCACCTAAATTGCCTGAATTCCATTTACGGCAAAGAAATTTGGAACACTCACGCAACCTTTCTCAAACTTATTTTGCTGTTTTTGCTTGGGTTTTTCCAGATTCTTTGTAATGTCGGAAATCCCTTATCACAAATTGAACTTCCCATTCTAATGAGATCATCAGAGACCGGTGAACTTTCAGTCCGATTTTAGATTCCTCTCTTCAAGGAATAACTTCAAGAATTATATTTTTCATTGCTTGATAGAGACATCATGGGTGAAAAGAGTGGTCATATGCAATTCCAGAACGAGCCTTTGATGCCTCAAAACAATGCAGGTAAGTGTCTTCAACTATTCTAATAACACCAGAATTGATGATATGTACTTTTTAGGCGGATTTCAACAGCCTCCTCCGGCCCAATATTATCCTCAACTTCAACCCAGTGCTCCAGGAGCTGCGTACCCACCTGTCGCCCAAGAAATGTACCAACATCAACAGCCTCCACCACCATACCAGGCTCAACCACCACCACAACCTGTACAAACCGTTGCAACCGTTCAACCTGGTGTGGTTCCAGTAGTTCAAGTAGTGAACCCCCTGAAATTGGGACCTAATCCGCAAACCATGACCTGTCCACATTGCCAAGCCACTATCACAACCAAAATCAAGTCTGAACCATCAACCACTTCTTGGCTGATTGGTTTAGGAATCTGTCTTTTGGGGTAAATACTTTCGTTAATCATTTGAATTTTGAATGGAAATTAAAGCTTGATTTTCTTTTTCATGTTTAGAGGTTTTTGTTGTGCTTGCATTCCATGCTGCGTTTCTTCCTTGGATGATGTGGATCATTCATGCCCGCAATGCAAGAAGACAATTGGACATTACAAAGGAAAAATATGATTCATGAATTGTGTCTGCTTGACGTAATAAGATTGCATATTATTGCTTAGTATTGTGTGACTAATTTGTAACAGGACAGGAAGTACTTTTTATTGAGATCATGAGAAGCAACATTTATAGAATTAATCAAGGTCAAATTGAAGTCACTGTAGTCAAAGTTCTTGTTCTGCTGATGAGTGATGCTTGAGGTAATTTAGGAGAAACCCTGAAATAATTCTAGTAACGAGAAATATGCTACAAATTGATACAAATGTGAGGCACAAGCCAAATAGTCCTTTGTAAATTTTTCTGCGGGCTCCATGACAATTCATGATCTGGATTTAGAAGGAAAGTCTTTTCACTTCTTGATCAAGGATTTAGAAAGACAATAACTTCACTTAGCAAAAGTAAATTGTGATGACAAGATTGAAACACGAACACAAAGTGTGATTAAATTCTTACTCTTCTCTGATAAGGATTGGAATTTTTTGTGTGTGATAATGATATTATCACCCAACCTTTTACGAGCTTCATTTGCGTTATTTTATACAATAAATCATTAACTATAAATCTTTGTTCAATTACAAGAAAATCCGGATACATATTTCGTTATGATCAGGACATTAGTATTGATTTCACTTTTTGTGACTTGCGCATTTGGCATTGGGGAATTTTGTGTTGAAGACCATCATTGTGGACCTGAGGAAAAATGTTCAACTGTATCGACCGCAAGGGTACCGATGAAGCAATGTGCCGGTATGGGACCAGGATGGTATCCCGGTTCTGCCCCGTGCAAAAGCAATAGCGACTGTAAATGGTATCTTGGTAAGGTATGTCGCAACGGACTCTGCAAATTCTTAGTGGGTTAAAAGACGCAACGTCTTATTACATGATTCGAATTCTGGACTGAATTTTGCTGCTAAAATTCAAACACATTTTCTACGTATTGTAATTTGTATGCATTGTTTTTTTGAATAAAGAAACGAAAAAATTGCATAATAAACAAACATTGGCGTTATTTTATACAATAAATCATTGCCTATAAATCTTTGTTCAATTACAAGAAAATCCGGATACATATTTTGTAATGATCAGGACATTGGCATTGATTTTGCTTTTTGTGGCTTGCGCATTTGGCGTTGGGGAATTTTGTGTGGAGGACCATCATTGTGGACCTGAGGAAAAATGTTCAACTGTATCGACCGCAAAGGTACCGATGAAGCAATGTCTATTTCCACCGGGGAAAAAGCAGTGCAAAAGCACTGCGGACTGTAAATGGTATCTTGGTGAAGTATGTCGCGGTATAAATGGTTTATATCCAGTATATGGTATAAAATTTTGCCAATTCCGATGGGAATGATGTATTTCCGGAGGCTTGGCTGAATTGTAATTTGTATACATTGTTTTTTCTTTTCTAATAAAGAAACGAAACAATTACATATGCGTTCATTTCAATAACTTTTCACAAATAAATTGGGAGTCAAGATTACATCGGTAATCATTCCATCTTCCATTCTTGGATCCGAATCAGAAAAAGTTGACACATCTCTCTTCGTTGCCTTCATTATTAGGTTCGTTTTCATCCCAATCGAGTACATCGATACCAAAAACACTTTAGGATTTTTTTCGAAAAATGATATGTTCAGGACATTAGCATTGATTTCACTTTTTGTGACTTGCGCATTTGGCATTGGGGAATTTTGTGTGGAGGACCATCATTGTGGACCTGAGGAAAAATGTTTAACTGTATCGACCGCAAGGGTACCGATGAAGCAATGTGCCGGTTGGGGACCGGGTCTTGGACCGAGTTGCAAAAGCACTGCGGACTGTAAATGGTGGCTTGGTTATGTATGTCGCGGTGTAGGTGTAGGTGCACCTGATGCAGGTCTTAGGTGCCAACACGTGCTCGGCTGAATTGTAATTGGTATAACTACATTGTTTTTTTGAATAAAGAAACCAAACAATTGTATATGCGTTCATTTCAATAACTTTTCACAAATAAATTGGTAGTCAAGATTATATTGGTAATCATTCCATGTTCCATTCTTGGAACCGAACCAGAAAAAGTTGACTCTACCAACTTCATATGAAATAAAGTTTACTAATGTTATCTCACTTGAAATTCCAAAAAGGAAGTTCGTCTTCTTATCTGAACTTACATTTTCAAAACAGTTGAAAAAGTGCTGAAATGGATCGAGAAACAATGGAGGAACAAAAGGAAAAGTTGCTAGAAGAACGGGACTTTGTCGATGACTCCCTCAACGAAATGGACCTTGATTCGTACACTACCAAGAAAACATTGGCTGAGGGATTGCTTGACATGACCATCTTGACAAGAAATGCAACTTTGCTTCGGGAACTGATCCGGAATGGAAGAGACAAGAGTCTGTTTTATGACTTGCTCATTGTACTCATTCCAATAGCTTTGACATTTCAGGTAAGTCCGGATTCAAGTTGGAATTATTAAAATGTTTCAAAGAAATTGATTTTTTTTTTAAAGGTCACTAACGGAATTTTGTTTTTGATCCTTGGAAAATGGAAGTTTGATAAGAACCTGAACAAATCAACATTGGAGAAGCTCAACAACGTAACAGTTACCATCGTGTTCATCACCACAATCTTGAACACTATCATTACGATATTTTCCATATCTGATCTCGATTCAACAAAAAACGAACTTTGAAATCAAAATATAAACAAAAATGAATTCTTTATATTTTGCATTTGTTATCGCTATTATTTTCATAAACATCAATGAAATTGTACTTTCAAATATGACGTACCTATTCATTTCAATCGTCACCAGAATCTTTGGCCACCTCAGTTTTGACTTCTTTTTCATGAATGGTAATGGAATAATGATAGTTCAGATCATCGTCAATGTACCAAATCTTCCAATAGTCCATTGGAATCCAAAAGCAATTGTACTTTTTGCCAACCTCTTGATCTTCATCAAATGGAATAGGTGTACCGGTAAAGGTGACATTTGTTCCAAAGTTCAAGCTGTAAGTGTAATCCTTGGCATCTTTTCCGATAACGTAAAGGCATTGAGTAAATACACCATTTTCTTCAATATGAAACTCAAAAAATTGATCTCCCTCGTATAATTCGATGTCATGAAGGAAAGTCACCTCTGAACAATAAACACAGTCTC
Source organism: Oithona nana (assembly GCA_900157175.1). Taxonomy (NCBI): domain Eukaryota; kingdom Metazoa; phylum Arthropoda; class Copepoda; order Cyclopoida; family Oithonidae; genus Oithona; species Oithona nana. The sequence continues at coordinate 509,904 of LT727898.1, forward strand.
CAGATACCAAACATTGCTTGGGATATCCAACAGTGTTTTTCCATGTATTTTGTCCTTCTTTCAAAATGGTGTAAGAGTTGAATGGAACGCATTGTTCTTTGATGTCTTCGTAAGTTGGTAAATCGGTTTCAAGTTCAGCGATGAGTTCAAGCATCTCCTCAGTGTTGTCAGGATCCTTTATTTTGGCTACATCAGCATCTCCAGCATTGCTAGTTTCGTTAACTCTGTCGTAAAGGAAGATCAACTTTACTTTGAATAGAACTTTAAAAATTGCACTAGATGGCGTAAATATCATTGAAATGATTGAATGTAAACAAAATATCACGATTTTTTTTTTGCTATGTTAAAATATTTTTTAGTGTAATTATCAAGACGCCATCTAGCGTACAAAACTGGCACGAAGTGTATTAAAGTTGAACATTACCTATAGATTGCAATGTTGTAATGAAACTCGAACTTTTCATCAATGAAAAATCTCTTGAAAGTATCAAATTGAATTGAGTAGCAATTGTCCTTTGGAGCCACATCGGCAAACTCGTCAAACGGAATTGGCTTTCCTACGAATCTGACAGGTTTTCCAATGTCATCAACCAGTTTAAGGTTCAAGGTGTAAGTGTACTTGTCAGCATCGTTTCTGGAACTCATAATGTAAAGACATTGAGTCAAGATTCCATTTCGCTCCCAAGCGAATCTAAAAAATCCATGTGGATCGTCCTTGAGGAAGGTCAAGTCTGAGCAGCTCCAGCAAGTTTCATCATAGTCGTAACATTTTCTAGGGAAGGAATCGACTCTATTATTATGGTGTTGTCCTTGTTCCCAAATGGTGTAGGATGAGAAAGGAAGGCATTGGCGCTTGAGGACATCAAAAGTCGGCAGTTTTGGTTCAGGCAAGAATTCGGTATGATCAATCGGTAATTTGGGTTCAGGCAAGGATACAGGATGTTTCGTTATTCCGGCCGTTCCATGTCCATTGAAAAGCAAAGCGGGAATGGGAAAGAAAAGCCAAAGCAAAATGGCGAAAAAAATCAATTGGCCACATCCACAACCCGATTTGGAAGGTTCAGGTTCACCTCTTTCAGGATCCCATTCCCATTTCGTTTTGGAAGAATAAGTCATTGAGTACCGCTGCGGATTTTCCCTTGGAAGCGTAGGTCGCTTTTTCAGCTTTTCCTTTATTTTCCAAGTCATGTTTGCAAGTTTGCAAATTCAAATTCCGGATTCCAAAACAAAACACTTCAATCGGAAGAGGAAGTTACTGATCAAACTGATTACTGAACTGAGTATGCNTCAAAACACTACTCGCTACAAACGGAAGTGGAAGTTTTAATGACTAAACTGAGTATGTATGACTATTCAATAGCTCAGTTCGCTCAACCTCGCGCCGTGTCTCAAAAAAGACGGGAAAATGAGAAAACTGAGCGAGTAGCAGACACGGGTAACAAACTTACAAAATTAAGGCAAATGTTGAAAACTAATTTTTATTTGGTTTCGCTTGTAAAATCCATGACAAAAATTATTGTTTCCCATTCTTTTTAATCAAATGAAAACAATATTTATTTGGAGTTTTGAAAAGTATTACGAAAAAAGTATTGACAAAAATCTTCAGAATTTTGTTTTGATTTCGGTTTGACTTACTTGTTCGATTCAGCAGCAAAGTGACGCGGATTCACGAAATTTTCCCATTTTCAAAACAAAAATATTTTCGTGTTGGATTTCTCCAGGATTTTCTGGCTCTAAGGCCTAAAAATGAGTTCAAACCCGCCCTTCACGCCCAGTGGCCCACCCACGGGCACGCCTGTCATGCCTGAGCAAAGTCAACCCGTTGACTTGGCAACAACCTCAAAGCAGCCACTACGAATTCCAACGGTTCCAACACCAACTCTAAATCCCGCCCCCAGGTCTACGGGCGGCGTAGCTATTTTGGGTGGACCCTCAGCCCCTATGAGATCCCAACAACCAGGGCCACGCCCACTTTTGACAGTACCTAAAGCCACAAGTACAGCTCAGCAAGTAAACTTGGCAGTAATGAACAAAGTCACAGTTTTGACGTCGACTCCGCCAGCTAAAGCCACGCCCTTGACTGGGGCCAATGTTCCCAGAGCCACGGCCACTACAATTATCAGACCGCCCACATCTTACCCAATGAATAAAGGTCTTGGAACCGCTACGCCCATAGGTAATGTTCAAAGTCGAAAGCTCGAGCAATTGCCAATTTTACTTGGCAAAAAATCGGGAGAAAATTCGTCAAGCTTTGTTTACATTCAAGCTATTCAGTGCATTTCCACCTTTATTTTGACGGATTTTTTACAATTTTAGGAGGTGTGGCTGGTGGAGCAACTTCAATCAGGTTGACAACGGCAACATCTTCCCAAGGACCAAGTTCTGTGCAATTGGTACCAATGAGTTTACCAGCAAACATCAGACCCCAATCCGCAGGACAACCTGTTGTAAGACCCGCAGGTATGCCAGTAAACACCCGCGGGGGTCCCTCCCCTTTTCGAAGCACACCGATTTCCGATGCGGTTCGAGTGACTTTGGTCCAATCACCGGTGCCAAGCAAAGCCTCTTTGGGATCCGCAGTCAATGTATCAACGACAAGTGGCAACACCGGATTTTACAAGCAAGTCACCATTACCCCACCCAACTCCCAGAAAATTGCATCTGCGGCCAACGTCTCAAATCCGTCGCAAATGCGGATTCCAAACACCCGCATGACTGTACTACCCGCAACTCCATTACAAACCGTCAGCTTGGCCCCAACATCTCAACAAATCAACGTTCCCATGGCTCCAGGATCAAGAGCCTTAACATCGGGAAAAATTATCAGTGTTCCCGGAAACGCAACCTCGGGCCCACCCCCATCTACACCCCAAGGTGTGACGATTCAAAAGGCGTCAATCCCCGTTTCACAATCAGGTCCCCGGACCATTTCTTTACCTTATGGAGCGGCGACCCAGGTGGCAGCGATAGCTAAGCCGGTCAGCCAAGCTATTCCTGTCGCCCGAGTCTGTCCTCAGCCCAATGTTGTGACCATTACCACCACCACTGGTAATTTGGTTCAAGGCGCAGGTAATTCGGTATTTATTGCCCGCACTTCAAGTGGGTCTGGAGGAAGTGGAGGACAACCTGTTGCCATCAACTTGTCGAGCAATCAGACACTCAACTTGAGCAAGCAAAACACACTTCAGCAGGGTGGAGCGGCCAAGATTTCAGTGCCTGCTGGTCAACAAGCTAGGCTGGTCAATTTGCCTTCTACTGCTGTTTCAACCTTGGCTCAAACTGTTCAACAGCAAGCAGTTGATCAAGATGGAGGCAAGATGGTGGCCAGCTCACCCAGTCGCCCTAGTATTTTGAGAAGGCGGGAGGGTGAACGGGATAACGCCATGCCAGGTACGTGTCATTTTGACGATTTTTGAACCAAAGTTTGTTTTGACCAATTTCATTTCATTATATAGAAACTCCACCGCCAAGGCCGGACAGTAGAAACGATGACGCTGGTAGCTCTTCATCCGGATCGACAACATTATCCGCTACTTCCTCACCAGGCATCACAGGAGATCGCGAAATAGTCTCGACCGAGGACCAAAATCTCCAGCCAAGTCCTCGAAAAAAACCCCGAAAACAGCAATTGACCTCTTCAGTACGTCCCGGATCAGATCAGCAATGGGGCGAAGAAGAAGAGGAATTAAAGCGAAAATTAGCCGTGCCCAAAAATGAAGCCGCAATACCTGCATCTCCGCCTAAACCTGCAGCCAATTACATACGAGATAAACCACATATGTCTTTACTGCATAGTTATAGGTAATGTTCAACTTTAAAAGTAAATTCATGACAATTTTGTACTCCAGATGGCGTTTTATGATTTTACCGTTAAAAAGTCAGATATTTCAAATACGATCGTAAGCTGTTTGTTTACAGTTCATTTTTAAAGAATGTCAGCTGTTTGTTTACATTTCAGCTTTAAATACTTTAGAGCTACGCCATCTAGCGGCCAAATTAGGTAATATTGAAACTAAAGTTGATCTGTTCCTTATAGGCATACCTGGAAATCCAGACACAATCATTTCCTCAAACAATCTGACGTGAGGCCCCGAGAAGATCCCCGGCCGACAGTCAACGAATTGGCCAACCAAAAATACATCATGCAAAAAATCAACGGATGGAAAATCTACCACTTGACCTCACAAATGGAGGATATTATTGATATGGAGACTGAATTGACCTCACGTTTGTCTAACTTGCAAAAGAAGCTTGACAAGAATTACCTCGGTGAAAATTCCAAAGATTTAAGCAAAGTTCAGGAGTTGATTAAAGCCAATCTTCAGCGCAGCAAAGTTATTCAGGTAAAAAAAATTATATGATTTCAAAAACTTTGAACTGCAACTTTGGACTTGGGTACAGCAGTAAAAGTACTTCAAAAACGTAGACATAACAAAAAAATATGTAGGTCAAAAAATTGTGAAGTCATAAGTTTGCAATTTCAAGTATCTGTGTGCTTTGTGGATGCTAAATTGCAATATTTTTGTGGCAGCTGAGTTAGGGTGGGCCGAAAATCAAAAATTCATTAAATTCAGTTGAAATTAAAATTCTATTACACAAATGAAAAAAAGGTTGTTTTATTTAAATGAACTTTTTTTCGATACTTTTTTGGGGGTAGATTTACTGAACAATTTGAAAGGATTTTTGCTAGCTGTAACTTCATAAAAAGCCTGTTCTGCAAATCCGATGATAATCCACCAGATTGCAGAATTCACTACTATGTAACAGATGGCTACTTTTAGTTGATCTTAAAATGTCACACAAAAAATACTGATTCCAGTTATGACATACTACATTTTGCTTGGTAGTAGCGATGCAATCAAAATCATTGACCTTTATCACTTAGGGTGCCCGTAAAAAATGTATTTGGCTGTGCTTTTGATATGTGATAGAGTTTTTGATGCTGATTTGGGAAATGGCATTCGTATTTCATAAAAGTAAGCAAGCGTATTCAAGGGTGACTTTAAAGAATTTGTCAAAGAAGATGAATAGTGCGGAGGTTAGCCCGTAAAACATGTATTTGGCTGTGCTGCACGATCCATGCCCAACTATTCAGGTCTCACGAAATTACCCATGTCTTCGCTTGTTTACTCTTTTGCAAAACTAATACCATATTTTAAACTAGTATCATACACACTATCAACCATACAAAGCAGACCTGAATTTAAAAATTCCGGTCACCCTAAAATCAGAGATTTGCAACTTCAGAAAGTAAAGTACGAGAACATTTTGATCTCAATCTCAAAAGGGTTTATTGATTCCGCGATCTATCTAAGTATCAATTTAACAGCGTTTGGTGTCTAATTACTAAAAGGGTGATTGAACTATTGCAGGATCAGGTGAAAGAGTCGAAAGATCACGCTCTTCAGGTTTTTGAACACAAATCCCGAGTGACCGATATTTTGCACAAGTACATGAGCAAGAGGCCGGTCAAGAAGAGGGATGTGAAAATCATGTCTTAGAAAACAAGAAAAAGAAGAAGAACAGCTGACTGAAAAAGAAAAAAAGAAAAGTTCGCCATCATTGAAAAGAAAGCCATCAAAATTGTTATTAGTAGGCCACCCACGGCACCACTGTTTGAAAAAGCTTTTTCACGTGGTGGCATGCAGGGAGGCTTTTTTCGACATGCCGCCGGCTTTGCCACGTGTGAATAAAATCAAACAGATTTTTATCTACTACATCATTTGTCTGAAAACTATTTTCTCCATCCACTCGAATTTTCAAAGTTGGTTCTCTAATTTACACAATTTTGTTCAACTTTTTAACTTTGATCCATTTTCAATCTTTGTCCAATTCTCAAATGTCCAAAATTATCAGAGTCCAATTATCAAAATTGTCCAATTATCAAATCTGTTCAATTCTCAAATGTCCAAAATTCTCAAATGTTCAAAATTCTCAAAATTTTCAAATGGCCAAAATTCTGAAATGTCCAAAATTCTGAAAGGTCCAAATTTCTCCAATACTCCAATTTCTCCAATTCTCAAATTTGTCCAGTTCATAAGTTTGTCCAATTGTTAAAATTGTCTCACGCGATAAATCGAAACTTTCATTCATGATTTCTACAAAACCTAAATCGGATAATACTTTACCAAAAAGGTCAAATTAAGGACATTATTCTGCATCTTCGTCGTAGATGTATTTCAACGCTCCCTCAAAAGCAGCAGCGCGATTGTCATGAGCGACGACGAAATGCGAGAGCTCGAAGAGTTCTGAAGTCGCTCCTCTCGAGAGTTTAGTCTCGCAGTTTTCTTGAAGATTTAACGCTCCTGTGCTATTTTTTTCCGATAGTACAGTTTCAGAAATGTGTTAGCTAAACACACGTGCATTATATGTCACCATGAAAAAATTCATATTTTTTCTGTGATGTTAGAAATTCAATCAAAAATGTAACTCAAAATGTCTCAATTTTTAATTTTGATCCTGATTTTGGGTAGTGGCCCAATTTGGGCAATAAATCAAGTGAACCCAAATCCTTGCCCAAAATGGACTTTGACAGAATTAGTGGGCATCAGTCCCTTGATTATCGAGGCCAAATTGAGGTCGCATAGTGGCTCAGACTTGAATTCGACCTCCCAATTAGAGGCCAATTTCCAAGTCCGAAAAGTCCACAAAAGTTCGCAAATTGGGGATTTTCAATGGAAATTTCTCAGATTGACATTTAACAGTGATGAAGATGACAATTGTCCGCCCAAAAAGTTGGACTTGAAAGTGAATGGAAAATTCATTATTTTTGCCAAACACAGTCGATTGTTTGGATTTGAACCCATCGTTTCGCCTCTGAAGAAAACCAGGCGAGCCAATCGGGAGCTTACTGCAGCTCTTTGTTTGCATCAATCACAGTATTGTCATCGAGGTAAGATTTTTCTCATGTTCGAATTTCCATGGTCATTGAAGAACTTTGGACCTCTATTTACACAAAATGCGTAAGATGTGACTACTTTTCTTTGGCCATTATTGTCAAGTCCGTTATTACTAGCATAATGGGTAATTTGGAATTGTAATGGTATTGCTTTTACAATATAGTACAGGGTGTCCCAACAAGTTTGGAATACCTTCCCTTATTTAACGCCCGGGCCTTAATAAAACACTTTGAACTCTGAGGGGACGCTAATTAGCATAAAATAGATTAATGAGCGTTAGGGGCGTTAATTAGGCAATCTACTGTACTTACCTAATTCCAAACTTGTTGGAACACCCTGTAGTAATAGCATCATCTCAGCAGCAGAAGTAGCGTAAAATTTGAAAAATTTTGAAGTGTAGCACGTTTTTGCAGTAGTGTCCGTGTGGACATCGTTAGAAACGCGTGAATGAGACGTCGACATAAAAGAGAAGTGGAGATTTTGCATTGAAAGTGCATCATTGGCAAAAAGCCATAATGGTGTTACAGTCTAAGACATCATGGAACTACTAAATAAAATCAGTCAATGGAATTGAGATATCTCAAATTGGTACAGTGGATTACTTATTAAACGCCCCTCTCCGAATTAAAGCACAATCTAATGTATTTTGTAAGAATTAGCGCCCATTAATTATTACATCCTAATTAACGCCCATCCTAGGGCTCAAAAATTTTATTAACGCCCGGGCGTTAAATCGGTGCATTCCTGTTTGTCAAGAGATTTGTCGCATATTTATAAGTGCAGGAGACGAAAAGTAAAAGTTGAGTTGCAACTTCATTTTCACTAGATTTTTTGCAACCAAAACTTTTAGCTTACCTGGCATGGCATCATCATTATTATCTTTTGCAACAGGGTCTTACTGATGCAATTTTTCTTATATTTGTAATTGCAGTGTAATTAGTCTCGACTAATTGTCATATTTTATCAAAGACTTGATGAATGAAATGTTACGATATTTGTAAACAAATTTCTTTGCTCGAATTCACATTTTACATTTGGAGTAGCTCGAAGTATTGGACACCTAGACATTTTGTAAAATTGGGTTTTGCTAGACCCTGTCTCTCTTATCTTTGGTAGACTATTTGGAGACGCCCCTTGGCTTTAAAAAGTAAAAGAAAAAGAGTTGCAGACAATGTGCCATTTATAAACAAAACGAGTGTCGTAACTTCACTTATGGCTTCCTTTTTGCCAGACATTTGTCGTTTGTGCTGCTACTGCGATTTGCAGCAAAAACAAGATTGAAAACTTTAGTTATTCGCGCCAGATAGTACTGCAAAATGGAAAAAAATGAAATTGAAAAATGCAAATGCAAATGGACAAAACTGAAAAAGGGACAAATTAAAAAAATAGGACAACATTGACAAAATTGAAAATTTTGAAAAATTTGAAAAAAAAAAATGAAAAATTTGAAAAAAGTATAAAATTGAAAAAAGGACAAAATGAAAATAAAGGACAAAACGTTGAAAAAAAGGACAAAATTGATAAAAGACAAAAAGTTGACGAATTCGACAAATGTCAGATAAAGGTCAAAATAGATTTATAAATCCGCGATGAGATGTTCGCGGTTAAAAAAAGAGGAGAGGAGGAGGGCCCAAAGGTCGAAAATTGGTTAACAGTTTCTAAAGTAACACGTTTGCAAAAAAAAGTAGTCTCGTGACAGTTTGAACAAATCGTTTAGCGCTTTTTGAGAAGACAAAACATTCGCGCACAAGGAGCTGTGATGCAACTGGCAAAAATCTGCAAAGCTTTTATTGTGTCGCACTTTGAAATGTAAACAGCCGTTTTGCACATAGATTATGTACTACAACGAAAACTTTGGTCCTACTTTTAAGTGTAGATACCTATAAAATAATTTGTAGTACTATTGCAAAGAAAATCTCGTTTCTACTTTTTCAATGTTGTCCACTTTATTCACTTTATTCCATTTTTCCAATTTTGTACATTTTTGTATATTTTTGTACATTTTTCCAATTTTGTACATTTTTCACAATTTTTCCAATTTTGTACATTTTCTTTAATCATCGCATTTTTTTCCAGTTTTGTTCATTTGTTCATTTTTTTAAACTTTTTTAATTCTTGTCCATTTTTTTTCTTTTTGTTATTTTTTTTTCTTTTTGTCCATTTTTTTTTTTTTTTCTTTTTTTTTTTTTTTTT
>LT727898.1:524554-558915 GCA_900157175.1 Oithona nana
GTCAGTTTTAATAGGACAAAAATTGGTGGAAAATGCCAAAACTCAAAAATTCAAATTCAATTGATGTACAAAAACAGTTCATCAGATCAGTTTGCTGTGTTCTTGAATGTAAACATCAAGTTATGACGCATCCGGAGCTGACGTCTTATCAAAAACTTGTTTTTCTCAAAATATGTCATCAATGATTCACAGATGTCACTGTCCTTTCGTACCTTCATTTTTGTAAGATAATTTAACGATGAATTCACTAAATGCAAAGTTTTGTACCAAAACGATTTTGAAATTGAAAATATTTCATACAAATTATGAAATGTGAAAACATGCATGAGATCAGTGAAAAAATGCAAAATTGATACAAACAATGATATCTAAATAAACGTAAAGTAATACTCTAAGTTTATAATTTTTAGGATATTTAGTAATAATCTACCGTTCATACCTTCTCCAATATTGATGGCGACTTCGTTAAAGTAAAGGTTTTTAAATATTAAAGCAGCTTTTATTCAAAATTGTTCAAATGCTGCACACTGGGGCAAAAGACGATTTTTCGTCAAAAAATCGATTGTGAAGAATTTTGAAAAAAATATTTGAATTTTCGCGCATGAAATCCAGATTTAGATTCAAATTCAATTGATGTACAAAAAATTGAGTCTTTCTCCAGGATTTTTTTTTTGTTCCGGTTTAGATTTTCGAGAAAATGGACAAGCGGACCATGCATTCAAAATATTGGATGCCTCTCGTTTGGGCCGGTGCCATGCTCAAAAAAGCTCGTAAGGAAAATCGGATTTGCAACGATGCAATGCTCTTAGCCATGGTCAATGAAATCAACCGGATTCGTTCTGTATCCGGAGACCTGCTGAATTACGACTGGGTCAACATTCCCCTCGTATACACTCAAGTAACGCGCCATCCTGGTCTGGAGCTGGAACTCAGCGAAAAACTTCCCCAGCAAAGTTATCAATGGCATGATGCATGGCAGGTATGTAGCTACAAAATAAGCCCAATTTTGAAACATTTGATCCTGATCCTGGCGAGAAAATCGTCAAAATCGCCACAGAAAATCGCCAAAATCGCCATTTGGCAGAATTTTACTAAAGTCATAAACGGAAATTTGTAGAGGGTCAAATTCCGTTTTGAAAGCTGTTATCGCAAGCTTCACTCGGTTTACTCAGTCCAAAATGAGGTCTGTTTTAAGAAAATGGGAATCATGGAAAACTCGAGATTTTGAATTGGTCCATCTTAGGACTGGGTCAACCAAATGAAGCTTGCGATACCAGTTTTCCACACAGAATTTGACCCTCTACAATATTCAATTAATGGCTTTGGTAAAATTCCGCCAAATGGCGATTTTGGCGATTTTCGGTGGCGATTTTGGCGATTTTCTCGCCAGGATCTTAATCGAATGTTTCAAAATTGGGCTCATTTTGTAGCTACACATCTCCCATGCATTATGCCATTGATAACTTTGCTGGGGAAGTTTTTTTCGCTGAGTTCTAGCTCCAGACCAGGTAGTGTGTTGATATATCCTCGATATCCTCCTCCATTTCCCTTTTCGATCGGTGTTTCAGGGGATGTAGTAGAAGTAGTAGTAGTGGGCGACAGTGGGTGACAGCCGAAGGTACTTGGTAACTCAGCCATACCAATGGCAAGAACGACAAAGACACTCAATACAAACTTGTTCATGATGACGTTTCCTATCCAGAATTCAACCGATAAGTGATGATGATACCTTTTTCCAATGGTCTTTTATACCCTAAGATTGACATATATTCACATCTGGAATGTTTAAAGAAGTAGGTAACCTCATTTAAATATTTGACACAAATCCGTTAATGTTTTTTACTAAAAAATACAGTTGATTGACATTTATTCAGATCTGGAATCTTTAAAGAACTAGGTAACCTCATTTAAATATTTGACACAAATCCGTTAATGTTTTTTCCTAAAAAAATAGAGTTAACAGCTTGTTAAAACTTAATCTAAATCTATTTTCCATTAAAAAACATGTGTATAAAATGAACCTGGAAAAAATGTCCACTATATTTTCAATAGTATATGATACATATCTAGTTATAGTCTTTCTTTAAAAATAAATCTTAAAAGAATGATCTCGCGGTCAAACACTCATTTTGTTCAACTTTTGTTCAATTTGTGAGCGAAGCGAGTAACCACCGGAGGCCTCCCATGCGAGTCTTACCAAAACTACATAGCTTGCAAAAATTCTATGAATTTAAAAGTCTGTTAACCTCGCTTCGCTCGTTCAGCTTGTGGTCACTTTTAATTTCTTTTTCTCTGCTACCAAATTGCACAAAACTTGAAGAGTTTATGGTGTGTGCAGTTTCGATGCAAATGTAGTCATTTGTATAGGCTTAATTGCCGCGACGGCCAGAAACAGCGACTTTTTGCACCCAGTTTTGAGAATTACAGAGAAACTCTGTATTTTCGTATTTTCAGTAGAAGAAGAGAGGCTGTAGCAAAAAAAAGATCATATCATAAAGATTTCCTTTTTTACTGCAGTTTATAAATCGATGCTCATGCACTCAAGAATTAACTTTTGCCAAGAAATACTGTATTACTGGAAACACTGAACAGAGCCCCAAAAAATGCATTGGAAAAAAAATAAAGAGGAAAAGAAGGAGAGTTAAGAAATCTCGAAGAAGAAGAAAAAGGCAATTTTCTTTCAGTAGTTTCCTTTTCTTGACCCATAGTAGTCTAGAAGAGCTTCTTTCTCTTGCTACTTTTACAGTAGTCAAAAGTTCTTTTCTTAAAGGAAGAAAAGTAGCTGCATGTCTGATCCAATTTCAACACTTTGCTTTTGAAAGCACATCAAATTCAATTCCATGCATGTACGACTCAAAAAAATTGAGTAAAAGACGTAAGTACATAAGCACGGTGTTTGAAAATCACAGAAAAAGTCTCAGTCAACAACATTGCGAGCTAGGTTTACATTTACAAAAGTTCATTAAAAAGTACCAAAAATGGTCAATTTTGGCGAGTTTTTGAAAACCCGAAGCTTGCGGTCAAACAGTGTTACCAGACAGGTCAGTTTTAAAATGACAAAAATTGGTGGGAAATGCAAAATTCAACAATTCAAATGCGACATTTTGAGTAATTTTCAAACAATGGGCGTAAGGTACAAAATTGGAACACTGGATTTTTACGAATATTACCAGATTTTCATCTTGCTAATACCAAAAGCAAGGTAATTTGCTTGATGGTATGTGTCTACTAGGATCCATCTCTTTTGTGGCTTTACGACTTTGAGATGCATTTCCGTCTTTTCATAAGGAAGGTAGACAGGCGCAGCAGCATGCAGCAAAGATGAGTGAAAGAGTGACAGAATGCTTCTCCAGCAATAGTATTGCCGAAGCCCGAATGCTCTTTTTATGACTACAGCTGCTGCATCTCTATTCAATCACCTCCTTTTTTCCCCCATAGGGCATAGGCGCCCCCCTTTTTCCCTAGGCAGTTGAAAGAGATTAATAACGTGACTAGGATACGTTAAAGGGCTACTCAATAGTCAATAACGGGATCCTCTACTCCAATCAAGATTACAGAAATGGCCTCCTTAATACGTTCCTTCTTCGGTTTTTGGGTCTCGCTATATTTATGGGAACTGGGAAGCTTTGTACACAGTGTACGAAAATGCCTCAAAAGGTCACATTTTTTACATAGTAGGAATTGTATCCGTTGTATTCTTTGTTTTTGTGTTATGAAAGTCGGAACAGATTGCCAAAATCGGAGAAATATTGTCATAAGCGCCATCTAACCAACTTTTTTTTACTTTTTAATTATTTCTTTGAAAGAATTCTAAACACTGTGAACCTCAGGAAACGAAATAGTAAGCTTCGAATTCACAAAACATCAAAAAGATTTACGACATAAGAGGCTTTTTTCCCCAAAAGAAAAATGTCCCACCGCAAAATGCATCGGAAAAAAACCCTATAGAAAAAAAGTTTGGAGAGCAGCAGAACTACTCTAGTATAGCTCTAGCAGTTCTGCATTTTATAGTTTACGATAGATTTTTATGGATAATTGGCTTAAAAAAGTGTATGAACTTTGTCAACTTCAGAAACTATCGATAAATTGGGAATAAACGGCAGCTAGAGGAAGAAAAAAGGATTGCTGCATAAAATATTCAATTTATTCATGTCTTTGACATAAGAAAAGACGTCAAAAGTTTACTCAGACTAAATATTAATGTGTCCTTAATAAATGAGGTCAATTTTTTCCTCGTCCTCCCCTAGATGGCGTTGATGAATGAGCATCCTCATTTTCCATTCATTGTTTCCCTGCTCCCCCTTGTAAAGCCACGAGGGAGTTAATCTTGGTACACCACAATTTACATTTAGATTTCTTGTCAGGCTTTGAGCTCCTCCTCAATTTGGATGGAAAGGCAGCTCCTCTCCATCCATTTTTGCGCTTGCAAAGAAGGATTTGTCTTCCAAATGGGAGAACTCAACAAGCATGAAATTGTTGAGCAGCTGTAGTACTACTACTACTGTAGTATCATGATGTGTATTCCGATACAACAACTTTGACATACGTAGTGTATCCAGAAGACAATAACAAAAGTCTTTGTAAGGGATACAGTTTGTGATGTTGTCCTACTTTGTCTTCTTTGACTGCTGCTGTATTTTGCTCCAAGCAAATACCTTTCTGGTGTATCTTGCGTCAACGTACTGCAAAATATCCAAAACGGTCCTTTTTTTCACATTTTGGATCACTGTGTATTGTGTAGTAAGAAGGTGATAATACGGAGTAGAGGATGTATCCATGGGCCAAAGTTCCTGTAAGCATTGTATTTGGGCCTTTCTTATCTTGTAAGGCATCCTTATCAAGCGCGAGCCAGCCTCCGTATTCGTACTATGTAGCGTATGTACTAAATGTATTTACTACAATACATATTTCCATTACATATGAGCCGGGGAATGAAGCTGTAAGTAAGGATAAATGAAGACGTATCATTTTTGATCTTACAAGCTACAGCAGCTTACAGACTGATTTATTATCGCCTCTTGCCTTCCTTTTTGCTGTAATTGGCCTTTCTCTTTTGCTTACAGCCGCGTGTGGAAGTCTGTATTACTGGGGCAACTACTTTGTCTACTATTGTGTACCATTACCGTCCTCTGTCAAATCCTGGTTGAAAACTACTCTGTGAAGATACCAACTGGTATGTAATGGTTTAAAAACAACCAATTTTACCATTTAAATAGCGCAGCGTCGTTGGTGTAATGGTTAGCATCCGAGTTTCCCAATCTCGGGGTTCGGGTTCGATTCCCGGACGGCGCAATCAATAATTTTTTTTTGCCCTTTTTTTTGCAGGTCAAAGTCTAGGAACGTATTTTCTACTGGCTGTGACTTACCTCTCGTTATTTTGTTGCCAAAAACAGAGGCGTTCATTATGGACGGTTTTTAAGAGACGTGGAATTCGATACTTTTTTCTGGCAGTTGTCGACGTTGAAGCCAATTACCTCATGCACCGGGCTTTCCATTATACCACCCTGACCAGCGTTCAAGTAAGTAATGGAATGTATGAAGTGATGTCATTACGCATTTTTCAAGCGGAAAAAAAAGTTTTACTTGTACTTCTCAGCCTTTGATCATCAAAACTTCAAAGGCTGCGAAAACCATGCTGGTTGGTCGGCTGGTTTTGGTTGCTGCCAGTGGCAGCAGGGGGAAAACCGACGTCAATTTCTGCACAGTATTTATGAGCTTGAAATTACAAACTTTTCCCTTTGTGGTATTGTTCCTCTGTATTTCAGCTCTTGGATTGTTTTTCTATACCAACGGTGCTAATTTTGAGCTGCACAGTTTTGCGTGCTCGTTATCGTCTCACTCATATTGGAGGAATGGCCTTAGGACTCATGTCCGTCGTAGCACTCGTTTGGACTGATGTTCAAGATGGACGTGGAGGAGTTTCGGCTGGAGGTAAGTGTTATACCCCTCCTCAACCAACACTAAATTGAAAATCTATACAAAAACTTATTTACGAGATAGTCTGAAAACTTTTTTAGGAGACGTTGCAATGCGTTTAACTTTTTCCGCGCTCGCCTTGGCTTTTAGTGACATTGACTCTATACGAAGGCAGATGCCTAGGCTAATTTAGAAGTTATTTAGGCGCGAAAAGTTGTTATGGTGGGACGAAACAAAAACACTTGATTTTATGGCTTTGCTGCACTACAAGGTTTTAACTCATTTGGCTCGTATTTATGGGTTGTGGTGGTGCACTGACATCTTTAGCTATCATCAGCTCGCTTTTATTGCCTATTGCAAACTAAGCTGGCTGGGTAGGAAAAGGAGAGTGCAAAACCACCTAAAGGATATTGCCATTGAGAAATGTGTGTGTTGGGGGTCTTATCGCCATTGACTACGAAAAACGCATCGCCTTTAGTATCAGCAACTCATTGCAATGAACATAAACGTTTCTTCCACTGAAAAAAGTTTGAAAAGGAAGGGGAAAATGCATAAGAACACTTCCTACATGTCAGACATGCTCATTTTGCATACTAACGAGAATTATTTATTTTGAAGGGGAAAAAAATAAATCCGACCTAACGAACAAAAAAATTCATTGTGATAATGATTTTCTGTCTTTTGTTCTTTACAGGAAAAAATCGTTTGGTTGGAGATATGTTGGCTTTAGGTGGAGCATTTCTTTCGGGAATCTGCCACGTCGGATTGGAACACTCCGTGCAGTACGATACTTTTGAGTTTCTCGGATTAGTGGGGCTTTTCGGAACCATCATTACAGCGGCTCAAATGTAAGCATTACTGCTCGTCTCTATCTATAATTGAAGCAGAGAAACTGAGAGTACAAGAAGAGGGAGGACCATCCATAGTATAGCTAGATATGTAAGCGCTGCTTTCTAAAACTACGACGGTGCAGCAGCAATAGGGCTTTCCCGAAACTTGCTATAATTTCAGCTTATCTTATCTGTCTCTTTCTTCTCTAAAGGAATCTTGCATTATTCAAAGCATGCAAGTTATAAAGCACACCATCCCAATATCAAGAAGCTCACAGTGGTTGAAAATTAGCAAAGAAAGTCTCATCAAAAATCATGAAAACAAGTTCAGCTCAATGAGACTTTTGGGGGCAATATTCAAACACTTTTAGTGCGTCAATTTTTTTTTACTGCGACGTTTGAGAAAAACGGAGGAAAAAGCCTGAGGATATCATAAAATAGAGTATTTTTATTAGGGTGGTGACCTTATTTTGCTTCTTTATTTTCTAGGTCTTTGTTAGAGCGAGACGAGCTGGTCAACATCCGATGGGAGTTATGGGAAGTCACCGTATTGCTTGTCGCATTTGTTGTCGCTCAATTCGCCTTTTATGCCTGTCTGCCTTATTTGCTCAAATTGAGCTCGGCCACCGCCTTGAATCTCAACCTTTTGGCGACGGATTACTACAATATTGTTGCTGGCATGGTTTTCTTCAAGTATAAGGTACGAGTCTAGATGTCTCTTATAAAAAAGCTACTAAATTGAGAGCAAGATTTTCGCATAGTCACAGAAACCTCGTAAACCGAAGAGGAAAGCCTCGTAAAACCCTAAATGTTGTGTAATAAAAAGAAGGTCTTCTTTGTATTCAAGAACCAGAGAAACTAGAGAAAATGGTTCTTGGTTTTACAATATGGTTTTAGACCTGAAATTCATGGTCAGTGAATCTTTGGTCTCTTTTATCCTGAATGAATGATGGAAAAAGACTTCAATAAATCTTTTAGAGAGGTGCTTAGAAAGGTTGCGTGATGATAACCGTCATTTGTTGCGCTAAACAAAATCTTTTGATTTTCTTACAGTTCAATCCTCTACATTTCTTAGCCATTGGTTTGGTATGGTTGGGATTACTGATATTCCATATTTTTCCGGTGCCTATCAGCAGTCCTAAATCGTAAGTCGATCATTAAAAAATGCCAGAAACATTAGCAAAACACTTTAGTAAACCTTTCGAAAAGTGCATCATTTGCATTGATGGAAATAGAGAGTGAATGGCTAACCATTTGTTACTGTATACAAAACCATAAATAACCAGCATCAAGAAAATGAAATGTAAATGCATTTGTAGTGAATTGGTTTCCCGTGAGGAATCTACTCTGACGGATTTAGTGGCGAAGAAAAATGCCTGCTCATCTCCCTCTTCACAATTCTGTAATGGAACTCTGCCCCTCTCGGCCCTAAACGATGTCGACTTTACGCCCAAACGTCAGGTATGAATCTAAGTGGGGAAAATCTCAAAGCTCTTCAAAAGCTACTTTATAAGGATGACAAACGTGTCGTTATGAAAAACATTTTCAACTCAAGTAATTTTCATAGCTTTTTCTATTTTTTGCAAATGTTCAAGGGCCATCTGGCAAAATATTTTAATCCTGAATGACTGAAAAATCGTTTCTTCAAATTGGAATGAATTTTTCACTCGGCATTTAAAAAAGTGTTGCTCTAGATTGTTGTTGCTCATATTTAAAGTTGCATTGTCTTCTTGCGTTTATTTTTCGCTCATAAGGGCATGAAAAATGAGG
The DNA here is from genome assembly GCA_900157175.1 of Oithona nana. Taxonomy (NCBI): domain Eukaryota; kingdom Metazoa; phylum Arthropoda; class Copepoda; order Cyclopoida; family Oithonidae; genus Oithona; species Oithona nana. The sequence continues at coordinate 533,071 of LT727898.1, forward strand.
TTAGGAAGGTTCTCATCACTTATCAAAGCACAGATCCTTCTTCTTTTCTTTTTCCACCGTTGATCTAATTTCTAAAAAAACCTCTCCTGTCTGTTTGTCTTTACTTTTAATTCTTATTTTCATTTCAGGCACATTCGCATTTGAATGGAACTCGAATTCATACTTCACTCGACAGTTTGATGATGTGACGTTAGTCAAAAAACACTGGTCTGTACTTCTACTCAAGAGTGAAAATAAATTGCATTTTGCACCTTAACGTTAACAAAGGTCTCATGACATTGTTTGAAAATCACCCAAAAGGTCTCATTTGAATTTTCTATTTTTGGCATTTTCCACCAATTTTTGACCTACATATTAAAATTGACCTGTCTGGTAACACTGTTTAACCGCAAGCTTCGGATTTCCAAAAACTCGCCAAATTGACCATTTTTGGCATTTTTGATGAACTTTTGTCCACTCAAAATGTAAACGTAGCGTAGCTCGCTTAGCTCGCATTGTTGAATGAGACTTTTTCTTTGATTTTCAAACACCGTGCTCATGCAGACGAAAACCTGTTTATTTTGTTGCATTTTAAACGCCGACAAAAAAAAATATTCAAGTGATGTTGTGGCGAATATTTCCAGAGTAGCTTTTGCTACAAGACTTACTTTGTTCGTCAAATTGATAGGTTCGAATCTTATAAGTTATAATGGTACTGAACAAAAAATTAATCGTTGTTTCGCTCGAATTGAAACAATAGAGTTGCCTTACAAGATTAGAAAACAAGTCATGCTGAGGAGGATGCTATACAACAATGATGCGCCGAGACATTTTATGAGCTGATGCATCGATACTGAATCAGGCATCTGCAGCAAAAAATGCACAAGTCAAAGTCGTAAAAAAGGGAGTCGTGAAAGTGTAATCTTCTTATAAAATATGGCTAATTAAAACAGTTCCTACTTTGAACTCTATAGAAAGGAAATATTTTGACTGTACTACTCTCCAAAACACCTCCTCCCATCCTGTTGCAATATTTGCAGAAAACAGTCCAACCAAGTACCAACAGCTTCAGAAGAAAATCATAAGTGAGATTTTGGCTATTTAGGAGATGACATTGCAGTTTTGGACTTCTTCTTTATCAAGAAATTCTTTCCCCAAAAAAGTTGTGGATTCATCCAGATATATTGAGGTAATCTGGAGATTCTGGACAGACATAGAGTTTGAAAATATTTCATATCCTAACACCAAAATACTGGATAGATGGCCCTATCAAAATGTGTTTGACCGCGATTAGCGATCAAAAACGTTTAATTTGAAAATGGTTTCTTTGGTATTTCGGGTATTTCGTGACTTTTTCAGTGATTTTCAAACACTGTGACAGATGATGAATTGGAAAGTTTAGGTACGACGTTATTCGGGTTGACCGCGCTTTTTAAGTTAGTGGGGCACGGGGGCGAACTCTCCAAGCAAAGGTTGTCAGTTGAGAAGCAAGCGACGAATGTTCTCCGTGATGCGGCAGCATTGTTAGGTACTACTTGTTGCGTTGCCTCGTTCTCTGAAGGAGGAGGAAGAAGTTGATGTGTGATAGCATCACCATCATCATTTTTAAACTCTTGACGTTTCTCTTCCGTTGTCACTTTTTAACAACCACCTACCCTACCATGGATCATATTTATAGAATCATATTCATTATCCTTTCTTGTGGATGTCAATTGCAAGGTAAGATTTTTAATGCACGAGTGAGCGAAGCGAACGAGTGTTGATTATATTCACCTAACCACACAATTACCTACTGTGTTGAAAATTATTCAAAATGTCGCATTTTGATTGTCTAATTTTGGCATTTTCCACCAATTTTTGTCCTATTAAAACTGACCTGTCTGGTAACACTGTTTAACCACAAGTTTCAGGTTTTCAAAAACTCGCCAAAATGATCCATTTTTGCCATTTAAATAAACTTTTGTCCACTCAAAATGTAAACTTAGCTCGCTTCGCTCGCAATGTTGAATGATACTTTTTCTGTAATTTTCAAACACCTTGAGTTCGGTTTAAAATATATTCTAGGCATACCATTACAAAAACCCAAGTACACCGGCACCCTCTCCAACGTTCAAATAGTCAAACATGAACCCCAAAGAACCAAAGAATACGTAGAAATGTTCTTTTTACCCATGCCACCCAACTACAGGAACAAAGTTGACTTACGTTACACTGTTCACAAGCCCCTTAAAAGGCCCGATTTGCCTCGAAATCTCCTGACCATGGCAACTCATGCTGACTTTGACAAATTGAGTGACGAAGGCTCGGAAATCCAACGGATCTTCTCTAAAGAAAAGCAAATCATCGCCAACCTGACTTCTGAAGAACTTTTAGTGCCTAACACAGATCTCATTAGGGGGTCGATGGAAACCATTTTTAATAAACCGCGAAATGCCCTAGTGGATTCCTATGCGCGTGACATTGTAGGAAGTTACATTTATGAAAAGTTTGGAAGGTCTGGATTAGTCGTCACCATTCAGGATTACACCAAGGATTTGCCCCTTAAAAAGTACATGCAGATGAAAGGCATGGATTTTAATCCGGTTCGTACCATTTCTTTTTTTGTTTAGCGCCCACCCTAGTGACCATAACGGTAACCAAGTTGCTTATTGTTGACTTTCAGAAACCAGTTAGAGACAATTAGCTAAAGTTCACGACACCCTATTCTCGTCTTCTTCTGAACAGTACCTTCTTGTTCTTCTTAAAAAAGATTTTTATCTCTAAGTGGTTCATTTGCTATTGCCAAATAGAATTAGTTTTAAGGCCAGATTAGAAAACCCTTAAGTTACTAATGATCTTATGCTTTGGGCCTATTGAAGCCTAAATTAGAGTCTACTCAGCATGTAGTGTTATAATCTGTCAGGTTATCACCTGTGTATATAAAGAAGAAAGTAGGGTCAAGGGTGACATCCTGGTTTTATAAACAGCTGATTACGTAGAGAGAGGTATGTAAACAAAAAGTCAGATTTAACAGAATCAGCTTATTTCCAAAACCAAGATGGAGTTGTTGGCCCTACTCTGTTCTTCATCTAGACAGGTTATCACGGGGTAAATGGAGTCAAACTGTGTATGGAGCTACTTCTTTTATGTTGCAATAGGTGCCAAATAACGAACGTTTGTAGTCAAAGTGCATCATCAATCACCAGTCTCTGTACCTATTCTTCTAAAGGGAGTTTTTATCTAAAATAAAAGAATCTTAGTAGAAAATAATGAAAAGACAACTCTAATATTGGATTGATTTTGACACATTTTAGGACTCAAAACCGGCCCAATTGAGTGGCAGTAACATCATTGGCATTCTGCCGGGTAAATACTGGAGTACTAAAAAAGACCGTCCCATAATCATCGGAGCACATTGGGACACGGTTCTGAATTCCACAGGCTTTAACGATAATGGATCTGGAGTGGCTATTTTACTAGAAGTGGCTCGCGTCTTGGGTGGCGCTACTGAATGTTTTCAACCGGATTACACACTATTTTTTGTGGCCATTGACTCGGAAGAGGATGGATCTTATGGAAGCCAAGAGTTTCTTCACAAAATTATTGTGCCTTATTACATCAAACAAGGAGTGGGAATCCAGGTAATAACGTAGACAGACAGACGCAAACCATTGTTGGTTCAACGATAACCATCTAGATGCAAAGCTACTTGGTAGGCCCAAGAAATTCTTACGCTTCTTTATTATACCCTAAAAGTTTATTATACCCTAAAAGCTCTAGATAATAGTAGCATTAAAATCATTTAACCACCTTAGCAGTTTCACAGAAATTCCCAACTAACTTTTATACCCTAGACATAAGAATAACAGTGGATTTATAGGGTAAAATTCGCGTTGTAGTGTTGAAACGTCCGCAAAAATGGTCTCATTTTGTTGCGTGAACCTTTTAATCTTTTAGTTTTGAAATATTTGATACTATGATTATCTGAAGAATTAATTTCAAAAGTATTTGCATCCCTGCCGGGATTCGAACCCGGGACCTTTGGATTAGAAGTCCAACGCGCTATCCACTGCGCTACAGGGACTGACACACTTTCGAAATCTCGCCATATTTTAATGAAGTTGACCTTTATTTTAGGGTGGTATCATCTTGGATACTTTGTTTAATTTTGATCCCACTCCGGATTCTCAAGACACTCCAGAAGAATGGGAAAATGCTATTCCGGACGCGATAAAGCGAATCAAAGCCAATGACAACAGAGGTGATTTCATGGCCATTATTGGTCGAAATCATCCGGATGAACAACGAATGACGGATTTGATAAAGAAGTGGTCCACTCTAGATGGCCTCAAAACTGAAGAATTCAACTTGAAAAAGATGCCACCCTATCATGAACCTACTTTGGAGACTTTGCAGGAACATGCGTATTTTTGGCAAAGTGACAACTCTAGATTCTGGTTTTATAAAGAGGGCGCAAGCTTTACTTCATTCCCGGCATTGTTGCTTACAGACACAGGTACAAAACTAAATGCATCATCTCTCAGCTCAGAGATAGAGAAGCTGAGCTAACGAGCTATGAATCAATAGATGAATGACTTCTGACAGTTATGTGCAAAAAAGTAAACATAAATGCAGCCGCACAGTAATTAGCTAATTATAAATGGGCCGCATTACATACAATGGACTTTAAACGATATTTCATCGTAACTGTCAAAATAGAGCCCACCCTAATACTTGAATGTCCGTTTAAAGCATCATATTTTGGCTAAGTGTATAAGGTAGCATCGTTGGTTCAGTGGTAGAATGCTCGCCTGCCACGCGGGCGGCCCGGGTTCGATTCCCGGACGATGCAATTTTTTTTTCATATTTTATTTTTACAGCTTATTATCGTGGATACATGCGAGAATGCTACCACAGTGAATGTGATAAATGGGATCAAAAAGTGGCTACGAAGGAACGGTGGCAATTTATGACGACGATTACACAATCTTTGGTGCTTTCTATTGTCGAAATGTCCATGGAGGGTCACAAAAGCAAGTGTCTAAAGAACACCGTACAGCATCTTATTGAGAAAGCAACGTCTACTGCAGCCTCTCCGAAGGTCGAGACTACAACAATGGCCTCAACGACTTTAATCACAACAACTACAGAAACCACAACAGTCACAACAACAGTGACTACAAGGTAAAAATCAAGAATTTGAATCTTAGAAATGTGGAAAATCTTTTGATGAACTGTCCTTGAAATTATTTCAATTTTTGTTCCCCTCTTCCTTTCAGATTAACTACTGTTCCAACTACAACCTTATCTACAACAATCACAACACCAATATCGACATCTACCACAACAACTGCAGCATTAGATGATTACGTAATTAATGAAATATCCGATACAAAACCATCCAAGGAACCATTGGTTAGCCAACTAGATATTCAGGATTTACTACGCAAAGAATTGCAGAAAATTGTCAGGGACGTTGCAAAGCCATTACCTAAACCATCTCAACCATTAACTAAACCATCTCAACCAATCAATATTGGAACGCAAATTAATATTCAAAATCTGAACATTGATTTGCGAAGTCAAAATCAGAAATCAGATCTAGAAGAAGAGGTCCAACAATGTCGCATATCTGAAGAGAAAGATGAAAGAGAAGCCGGAGGACTTTTTTTGGGTACAAGCCAAGATGTACTGGATTATGAAAAGCTGTCAAATATCGTTCAAAACTTTTATGGAGGACAGCAAGATAAGATTAAAGATGAACAAGACCAGCAAAAAAGCTTGCAGCGCAAGAAAAATTCTCCTATGTTGATCAAGTTTTTCGAATAAAATTCATGTCTACGGTGAGTTGCAGCGTGAAACGCCGTTGAAGTAGAAAGGCTCGAGCGGCCAGCTTTCTAATTGGTCGAAGAGTCTTAAAAGCCACGCCTACGCGTTGCTTGAGGCGCAACAGGCCTCTTTATCATGTGATAACATACTTGTACATCGGGTTTTGTATTGAGGAGGGGGACTTTGAAGAATTTCCGAGCTGCGCCCATTTTTCTGATAAAACTCATTAAACATCAAAAAGTAGTCAAAAATCCAAACTCATGGAAATCTTTACCAAGCCTAAAATCTATAGCTCGCTTCGCTTGCACCTAATAGGCAGTATGTAGGGTAGGGATTGAAGGGATTCATTGACTTCATTCTTGAGTGCTCCTCCTTTCTTTGGTGCTTTCGCCGAGGTCTCGTCGTCACTCCTCTGGAGAAGACCGTGGACCGTGGACGCCGATCTCCATCGCCAGGAGATCGGTCGTCTATCAACACCCATTCAACGGAAAATGAGTCCTTAACCCTATCTTAGGCTAACGGGTAAGTACACATACTCTTTCGTAACCTTTACTTATTCAACTTACTTTGGGGGGCAGCGAGCGAAGCGAGCTGGTCCCCACTGTACGACTGTGCATTTAGTAAAGTTCGAGTCATATCTCAATATGGAATCTTTAATCATAGAGTTTTTGAAAGTCTGAAGCTTACGGTCAGACAGTGTTACCAGACAGGTAAGTTTTAATAGAACAAAAATTGGCGGAAAATGCCAAAATTAAAGAAATAAAATGGGATATCTTGAGTAATTTTCAAACAATGTGCAGTAGCTCGCTTCGCTCGCTTTGCAAAAAATGAGACTTTTGGTCACTTACAATCGTTCTTCTGTTGTTTTTGTTCATTAGAGAGCATGAGAAAACGGCCTCTTGCTGTGATATGATACCAGAGTGAGAATCAGCAACTCTGCTCAGCTTTTTAACAAAGGCAATTTTTAGTTGTTGTTAGGACAATAATAAGGAGTTGGTTGCCTTCAGACGAGATGAGGCTGTGGCGATGAGGAGGAGGCGATGATTGATGTCCCTTGGGAGCTCTACGTCCCTCCTTATCATGACACTTTCGTCACGTTTGCACGATCATCCCTCATAACAATCTGATAATTGAAGGCTGCATTGGTCTCTGCTTTTTTGATAATATGATGGAGGAGGACTCTATTCCCTGATGGAATTGAGAAATTCTGTTAACTGATGTCAAAGGATTGTCTGGTATTTCAATATGAGCATTCATGAAAAATGGGGCGAAAATGGGACATCCTTAGCTAAGGCTGGAAAATGATGAAAAGGCTCTGGAATGCAATAATGCTTTCTTCTTGAACATCGGTGGACAACATGCAGTCAGTCCACATTGTGCAGGGCAAGAGGATCGTAGTGCACTTATAATGGGGGAAAATTACAGTAGTACATAATGGACTTGATGCAGTACATCAGACGAGACTTCGACGTCGTTGTCCCTTAGAAAGCTAAAGGGGATTAGAAAGCAGTCATGTCAACATTGAATAACTCGTGAATTTTAATCAAAATTGTTGAGCAACGAAGATGAGGAACCGGAAGGATTTAGCAAACTGACGTTATCCCCCTTTTTTATTGAATACGTATGTAATTACATAGACGATATGAACCCATTTTTGATGGGGAAATAATTCCATAATTGACACTTGATGCAGTCTTACAGTTCCCCAAAAAATGTACAATAGAGAAAAAAGGTCAATCATCCCCTCTTTTTTTGGACAAAGCAAAAAGGTCTTAGGGGTCAGATAATGATCCTTAAAGAGGTTAGAACTCACGCAAAGAAAAGGGGATGATCTTCTTTTTTCTACTTTTAGTTGTGCTTCTGCTGTTGTACGGCTGCTAAGCAGCTCACTTATGGTCGACTAGAAGCGAGTAAATTGATTCCGGTAGTCATGGACTTTTCTTTACATGATTGACAACTACGCACGATTGGTTACTCACACTGCTTTTCTTCTTTTCAGGACACAAAATGGGAAATGCAGCGGAGTATGTTTCACGGACCCGGATCGGAGCCTATTTCCACTCCTTGCGGGAATCCAGGAAACTCATTTTGCTCATTGTGGCCGTGGCTTTGCTTTTAGACAACATGCTCCTCACTACAGTGGGTAAGTGACTCGCCATTTTGACTAGATGGCGTTCAAGTCAAAAACATCAGCGAAAAGGCAAAAAACAAGCATCGCTGTAATAAAATTCCGCTTCATAAAAATTTCAAGTTGCGTTTAGAACAAAACGTTACTTAACAAACATATGTTAAACTAAGTTGTAGATCACAGAAATGTTTAGTTCAAGTACCAAATCAACACTTTTATTTGTAAACTGAACTTTATTTAGAGATAGGTTTACTCGAGAAAATTAAAGCTTAGCTTTTCCTGCTTTCTAGAAAGCAGTTGTTATTTTGGTCAGCTCATTAGTCCTACATCGTGTTTATATTAGGGTGGCGAAAGGAGCCTCTTTCATCTTAGAAATGAAATAAAAGTGGAGAAGAAGGGGACGACAAGGGATAATAAAAGAACCGCGGAGCAGCTCTCCTTACGATAAAGGCAATACAATAAAGCACTCGATTGATTTCCGCTTTCTCTTCGCCACAGTAGTAGTCCATTTATGGATTAAATCACTTAGACTGATGGCCAGAGTTCTACTGCAAGAAAATAAATGGTCTTACTTTTCCACAGTTCCAATCATTCCTGAGTTTTTGTATGACGTTCGCCACCAATATGACACCACACCAATTCCTGCACCCACCACCACCACCCAAACCACCACACCACGCACCCCTTTTGGATACAACGAAACTTATTACGATGTGGATCCAGCCATTATATTTGAGGGATCATCAAACAATGACGAGGAGCCCCCTACAATCTCTTCTGATGGTGACTATGATAATCCAGAAGATAATGATGGATTGACTCCATACGAAAGAGCTGAGAAAATAAGAAAACATAAGGAGTTGACACATGAAAACGTGGAAGTTGGTGTCATGTTCGCATCCAAGGCTGTGGTACAGTTGATGACCAATCCATTTGTGGGTCCCTTGACAAACAGGATTGGTTACAGTATTCCTATGTTCATGGGATTTATTATCATGTTTCTTTCAACTCTGAGTAAGTGTTTCATAGTGTTTATTTTTCTTTTGAAGATCATATGATTTACATCCTATTGCTAGCGAGATAGAGGGGCATCAGCGACCCTCGTCATCTGCCGCTCTATCTTTTGTTCAAGCTTAGGATCATAGAGCATCAATTTAAAGTGGGGCAAAGAGCAACAAAATTAAGAAGCCGCTTGCAGCACTTGTAAAGCAGCTCAAAACTGGATTTTTGACTCTACTCTCCAGAGTAGCAGATGTGCTCTGGAGAGTAGTACAGTTGAATCTCAAGCCTGTTGTTTAGGGAAAATCAACAGAGTCGGAATAGACTCTATTATCACACTAAACTCAACAGCATCAAGCATCCTCTGAAAAGTGTGATAACCTCATTTCTGATTTCAGTTTTCGCATTTAGTCGAAGCTATGCGGTGCTTTTTTTCGCCAGAGCTCTACAAGGAGTTGGATCATCTTGCTCCAGTGTGGCAGGTAAACCCCATTTTGAACCCCTTAGTAATATGTAAAAGTTATTTAGAACGTTTTCCAAAGGTATGGGAATGTTGGCTGAACGGTTTCCTGATGACAAGGAGAGAGGCAATGCTATGGGCATAGCCTTGGGAGGCTTGGCATTGGGAGTACTCATTGGCCCTCCATTTGGTGGATTCATGTACCAGTTTGTGGGCAAATCTGCGCCTTTCATCGTCCTGGCATTTTTGGCCCTCCTAGACGGCTGTAAGTATTTATCGAGTCACCCTAGTACATTACATTACATAATAACTTTTCAAGGTTTGCAATTGTTGGTCCTACAACCCAAAGTAGTCCGAAGTGAAGGTGAAGCTCCAAGCTTAGTGGCTTTGGTCAAGGATCCTTACATCATAATCGCGGCTGGTGCAATCACATTCGCTAACATGGGCATCGCCATGTTGGAACCTTCCTTGCCTATCTTCATGATGGACAAAATGGACGCGGAAAAGTGGCAATTGGGTGCCGCTTTTTTGCCAGCTTCCATTTCATACTTGATTGGGACTAACCTTTTTGGGCCTCTGGGACATCGTATGGGACGTTGGTTGGCCTCACTCATAGGTCTGAGTATGATCGGCATCGCCTTGATCTTAGTAAGTACCTAAGATTATATATTGACATGAAAGCTCAAGTGATGCCAAGAAGAAATCCACAAGGAGGTGTGCTTGTCACTCACTCAACTTGGCTGTGATCAGTATTCAAAGTGTCACAACCTCCTTGAGTGAGTGAGGTACCCTACTTACCCTACGACACCTTTTATCAGCGGAAGTTCACTTTCGGAAATCACGCAACCTTGCTAACATTTTGAATCTTTAGGTACCTTTTGCCACCCGAGCCAACCATCTGATCATCCCCATGGCTGGTTTGGGATTTGGTATTGGAATGGTTGATTCCAGCATGATGCCTCAGTTAGGTTATTTGGTTGATATTCGACACGGTTCAGTTTATGGCGGAGTTTACGCCATTGGTGACATCGCCTTTTGTATGGGCTTTGCCGTTGGTCCTGCTTTAAGTGGGAGTTTGGTACAAGCTACAAGTTTTAAAGCTATGATGGTTGGTATTGGTTTAATCTCCTTTTGTTATGGACCACTTTTGGTTTTGCTGAAAGATCCACCACCAAGATCTGAACAAGAAAAGCAAGAAACCACAGTGAGTTATATTAGGGTGATTTGATTTTTCAGCAATGAGGAGGACAGTTCATTTTATTTCAAAATTAAATTCTTTGATTTTACAAACTTTGAGGAGGAGGAAATTTTTGGTTTCGGTTTTCAGATTTTTCTTATTGTCAAGTAGTCAAGCAATTTCTTTGTTTCATCAGATTGTTGCGAAATCTGCAAGTTTTCAACTTTTGGTTTCAACAACTTTTGCAGTTCTTTTTCGTATTTCGTGGCTGGGTGATTCTTGATCAATTTCAGTCCTCTAATTATTCTCATTCTGGGGTGGATGAATCTCCTATTGTGTGTCTGAAAGTCAAAATGATGGCGCTTTAGGTGAATCCCAAATGGAGCAAAAGTTGCTCCATGTGATTCAAGAGCCAAAATTGCAAATGCCAAAGACAAGACAATCAAAAGCTTTGACATGTTTTTTTGTTTAAGTCAGATTTCAAACTGAGGACTTTTTAGAACTTTGACTCAATTTATATATTTTTCAAATCCTGAGTAGATAATATTTGGAGCTGGTACTTGAAATATATTTTGAAATCTATATTTGTCGATTTGAATATATTCTAAGTACCAGCTCAAAATAGAATTACTAAAATTCTAAAATAAAATATTATCATATATAAAAATGAATTTTAGCTACTTGAAGAATGTATCTTACGTATTTGCTGAAGTTTAAAATAGAATCATGCATCAAAATGTTTTTTTAAAAGATATTTTTAGTTATTTGTTTCGAAGATGAATTCCAAAATGTGGTTTTTTTTTTAGAAAATCACTCTTTTTTTGCAAGAAAATCGAATCACTCTATGAACTATCGAAAAGTAAAATTCAGAAACTCACGCAACCTTTCTTTCACCTTTTCAGCAATTAGTGTTTGGAGGTGAAAAAGTCAAAGTCAAGTACGCCAACTTTGATGAAGAATTGATGCAACCCCCGGGTCCAACAACGTCATCAACAACCCAAGATAATGCATATCAACAGTATTGATAAAAAAAAGCCTCTACTTCTAATGAATTTTAAGAAAATATCTTGATGTATTTAGTAATGTAAGGGTCTACTCATGTAAGCATACTTAGCAACTAGTTCTATGACAACAACTGCTTCGTTTCAATAGGACTTGAAAAATTGGGCCAGTTTCAGAACAATTTTGGAGGTGTTGAAACACAGTGACCAGAGATCCTGTCACGGCTTTCAACGGAAAAGAAAACGCAAGCTTTCAAGTATAAACAAAAATCTATTTATTATTGTTGATGTTAGTCTGTAAGAATTTTAAAAAGTTAGCATCTGCAACATCTAAAATCTGAGATGCTACTTTTTTTTTGTCAAGAGTGTTTTGAAAAATTGAAGCCATACATCGAAAATTGGCTGGACAAAATTGATCAGCGCTTCGAAAAAAAAACGACATCTACATTTTCGAAGTAGCCAAATTGCATGCCTATTTAGTAAAGTAAGGGACTTAGTCATTAAGGTCTACTACAGCATTGAGATATCAATTAACATCTACAAGATATTTCTCAATGTTGAAAGTGGGATTTTTTTTTTTGTGAACGCTCCCTAGTTTTACAAAAACTAGAAATGTGAACCCCGGATTAAAAAATGTCTCTTTAGTATGTAAGGTTTGAAAACTTCTAAATGTGTAAGTGTTTGAAAAACAAAATGTGGAACCCTATCACATTCTGATGATTGTTATATGATAAGAAATTGAACAAAAAAAAAGTTATGAAAGCCACCGCTTATGTCACTACAATGTTTTAGTATGTAAGGTATGTAATAATCAGACACAGCATCAAAAATTGTAAAAATCCTGTGTCAAAGTTAAAGTAATGATGTGTCGTGTAACAAAACCATTGGGACGATTTTAAAAATGAATTCTGTTAGTGTTGAAATATAGATTCGCGCAAAAGCCAAGAAAATTCAATTATCTTCTATTCATCTTCATCATTCAAAATTCGTCAGTTTGCAACAAGTAGCTGCATTTCCAATGCTTCCAGCTTAATTGCCTACAGCGGAAGTTTTTGAAGTCGTCAGACAATAGAGACTTTTAGTACTAAACAAAATTCGTCAAGTCACAAATTAATTTTTTGCTTAAGCTTTACTGTTGTCAAAGTGGGTGTTACCGTTTAGAAGTAATTAGACCTTATTAACCGCCCCTTCATTCAACCTATTGACATTTATGAAGTCTCAATTTTAGGCGCGAAAATTCAAAGTCACCAAGTGACTTCAATCAAAAGGTTTGGCGAAATTCCGCCATTTGGCGATTTCTGGTGGCTGCTTTGGCTATTTTCACTTTAGGCACTGGGTGTATTTTTTTAAGTTCTTTTCAATTTTAGGCGCGAAAATTCAAAGTCATCAAGTGATAAAAATGATTCAGATCACATTTTCACGAGTTTGAAATTCGCTTTGCATGACTCACTTTTAATTTCTCTTTTTTGATATCTATTTAGCGATGATAATGCCTACTTTTCTAAGCGTGAATGTCATTTCTAATCTGGAGGTCATTGCAGTAGTCAAGACAAAAAAAAAAACAATAATGCAGACATTTTTTTCAGGTAGCTGAGAAGAGGGAGGAGAAGGAAAACTTTATCAAGGCCCATTTTTTCGATGATTGTAAAATCTTTCGGAAGAGACTAATTTTATGACATCCTTCAAACTTTTGTTGAAGGTCTATGTAGATTTTTTTTTTCAATGGGCATTTTTGGCACTTCATTGTCTATCTCTCTGGCACAGTATGTGCATCAATTCTTTGTTTTTGACCTCTGATGCTGAATTAAAAACGAAAAAAAATATTTAGGCGTGAAAATTCAAATTCATTCTACTTTTAGAAAGATGGCGTTTAAGTCAAAAACATCAACGAAAATACCAAAAACACGCATCGCTGTAGTAAATTTCCGCTTCATAAAAATTTCAAATTGATTTCAGGACAAAATGTTTCAAATTAAACATATCATTAAATAAGTTGTATAACACAAAAATGAGACATTTTCAGTGATTTTCAAACACTGTGTATCTGTCCATCAATTTTTGTTCAAGACTAAAAGTAGCCAGACTTTATTTTGCACTTTATTTTCAATGCCTAACAAAAGGTTTGTTTCCTTCGTTAAATTTTGACCCTGAGGTTGACCGTGGTATTGAGTCAAAAAGGCACCACTAAAGAATCTTTCAGAACTTTAATAATAGGTTACCCCTAAACATCTCTCTGTCATGCCAAAAGACACTTTGCATGTAACCAAAAATTCAGGCAAAATAAATGAAGGCACATTTTTCAAAAAGACGCCTGAAAATTCAAAGTACATTTGTACAGGGTGCCCCAAAAATTAACAACATTGCGAGCGAAGCGAGCTACGTTTACATTTTGAGTGGACAAAAGTTAATATGTTACCAGACAGGTCAGTTTTAATAGGACAAAAATTGGCGGAAAATGCCAAAATAAGAAAAAATCAAATGCGACATTTTTAAGTAATTTTCAAACAATGTGCATTAGTCAGATTTTTTTGGAGCACCCTGTATATATGCTTGAAGTTGTCATGTTGCTTTAAAGTTCTGACCTTAGAATGACACGTAGGCGATCTTCAGACACTCATAGAGAATCGTGCATCCAAATCACCTTTTGGCTCGTGACAATTTTCAAATGGAAAACCAAAGAAACAGTGGACATTAAAAATGACTATTTAAAAGACCGCATGAGCCATTAATTCTCAAAGTTCTGCTGAACACATTAGTAAGTAATTGCCGATGCTATGTAATAAATTCCTAAGGGTCATTCTAAAGCTTCTTGGCATAGCTAAGAGCTATTTGACCAGACAAATTCGAGACAGACAACTATGACGGAAATGGGTTTTGGACCACCAAAACAGTTGCTTGAAGATGACCCTTGAAAAGCTCCTACTAAAATGTCGTTTCCAAAGTGTTTTTTAGCACTATTTTCAAGTTTTTGATGAGGTTACACAACGTTTAGAAATGCCTCAGAAAGTCTCATTGTCTCATTTCTTTGTCAAATGAGACTTTTTTAGTTTTCAAATGCTGTGTAATTTGAAATTGGCTTAAGTGTTATTGCAACAATATGAACAAGTTGTTGCAACAACAGTAAATTGCGTTTGCCTATCTCAATTTATGTTTTAAACGCCATCTACCGCAAAATCTGTAGTGGACTACTCACGTAAATCCTAAGATAATAATAATGTTTTAATCTTCTTTATGACAAAGTGTAGATAAAATTCTCTTTTCATGACCTCTAAATAGCTAAATAAGAGGGGAAAGAAAATGATGGATGTTCATCATTGACTAATTACTGAGTTGGGAAAATGCGTGAGCAACCGACTTCACCAATGAGTAATCGAAACCTACCAAGTCGATCCCAAAGACTGACTGAAAAGACCAAGTGCACTTTTCAACAGGCTCTTTGTCATTTCCTATCAATATTCAACATCTTCTGTAGAAAGAATTTCCCTGACAAACAATAATTCAATCAAGTTTCCGAGTACATTCGAATGAATTTTCTGATTTCTTTAGCAAAAGTTTGGATAAAAGGTCTAAAAAGGTCTAAAATGGACTAAAGAGGCATTTTCAGAATTATATTGGTTTAACACTTTTGTTCTAAAGTCAGTTTGAATTTTTCATTGAAGTAAATCCATAGTAGGGGTTACCGTGTTTTCGCCCAAAATCCACTAACTTTTAACTTAAACGCCATCTAGACAGATTCAAATAATGCTGCTGCTTGTATTGCAATAGCAAAACAATGATCTCGCATTCGCGTCTCAGATGTACTTTTAATAATGCTTTAAATAATGAGACTGAGTTTGTCATCTCTTCTTCCGCCATGTTCTGAAATTACTTGGCTGATGATAGTATAAGAAGAAGAAGGATTGATTCCACTTTGATAAAAGAGCTTAACTTTACAATTAAACTGCAGTGATGCCAGACAATATAAGACCGCTTTGACTAGGTCATAGCCATAGTATCAGGGAGTGTTTGCTTAGCTATGGGATCAAGGTCGCATTTTGAGCTAAGAGAAGACACGGACCCCGAAAAGGAGACAAACATAAACCGTTTTGCATCTTCTTCCGATTGAATTGTGACCCTGACTGACCTCATTTTTGACTAATATCGGGCGAGGCAGCTGCGGCCAAAGAAGAAGACGTCGCTCAAAATTCTTGTTGGCTCGGGTCTGAATTTTAGCGTATACCCTGATATGCAGTACATGTACCTTTGATTTTATGGAAAGTACAGGGTCCAAACAAAATAATGGTCCGGTGCACAAGTTCTTACAGTTGGCCGGACCGTTACTGTGTTCCCACCATGAGTACTTTATTTAAATAGCCTTTATTTGGGCCTTTGTAAATAGCTGGGGTCCGTGGCGGGCCCTGTAATCCAAGCTACTGGGAGGCTAGAATTTGAGGATGCATGATGGTCTTAGGTGGGCCTATCGGGTTAGCTAGTCAAATGGGCGTGTCCGCATACCCATAAAGCACAAATTTCTTCCATGAATATGGACTTCCAGCACTTTGTCCATCTATTGTCGCTATTCGACATAGTAGGTAACACCGCCATGCAGACCAAATTCTTTTGTCATTTCTCAATTACACACCGTATTTTGCTTTATCAAAACTTTGAAATTCAGACATTCTGAAGATTATCCTTGATGGCTAAAGCAGTTGAGCATCTAATTCGATAATCCCCTATATCGATGGCCTTTGTTGAAAAACAGTTAGAATTGTTTATTTTTGTACTCCAATTTCGCGCATTTGTAGGTAAGTTGTACTATGAGTAATTTTACTTTCTGGGTCGGAAAAATTCTGAATTTGATTTTAGACCTTTTTCTTTTAAAAGGGCTTGGCTACAACAATATTTCGTATTCATTACAGACCCCCGTTCATTTTGGGGCTCGAAAACGTCTTGAGCCAAAGATGCATTCAGTTGTTTCGTCGTCAAGAGCTCCTCAAGCTCAAAATGCGAAAGTTAAAACATCAAATTCATTAGCATCAAGTCCCGTAAGATTTTATATAGAGATGCAAATTTTTGTGTTGATCATGCCACTAGTAAGGTAAGAAACGTCTTAATAAAATGTTGAATTATGATGGGAGTAACGACTTCACAAACTTTTAAAAAGACGATGAGGTGCAGAAGTACTATAGGTACAGTAGTACTAGGGTGACAGGCTATATAGTGCACATTGTTGCCATATTTGAATACGCCCCATTTCAATTGAAGGAAGATGATGCCAAGATCATTATCATCCCCATGGATGACCCAAATAGCTTGCATTACAAACCTTTGACCTTGTCAACATTAAAAAGGAGACGATACATCAACAGCATTAAC
Organism: Oithona nana; assembly: GCA_900157175.1. Taxonomy (NCBI): domain Eukaryota; kingdom Metazoa; phylum Arthropoda; class Copepoda; order Cyclopoida; family Oithonidae; genus Oithona; species Oithona nana. The sequence continues at coordinate 549,978 of LT727898.1, forward strand.
AACCCTTTTGAAAAAATCCAGATCAACTTGCCGGGTTCGAACCTTGACCATTCACCAGGCTGGTGACAAATTATCCGCTCTACATTCATGCATACTTAGATAGGTACGCAGACAATACGCATGACTGGTGTGCGTCAACTCAAGGATTCAACCAACGTTTATGATCTTGAGAACTTTTTTTTTAGGAATTCAATCAATTTATTAATTGACTTTTTATTACCTTTTGGACGACTTTTTGAGGTCCGTTAGCTAGCTCAATGAAGAAGCATCTCGGATTGTTTAGACCCTCATAAATATGAATGCACTGTGAACTGAAATAATGGGGGATTCACCACTCCTTATTGATCTAAGATTAGAATTCAGGAAATACTATTAGTATGCTGGATTGCGAATGAGCTTTGAAGCTTTTAAAAAAGCCTTAAAGGACACAAATTCAACGTTGTCATTCTTCTATCTAAGAACCCAAAAAGTAGTCACATGTCATGGACAGGCAAATAAAAGGGCAAATTACTTAGCGGCATCTAGCAGAAGCTCTATCACCATGTGCTGCTGTATAACGCAATCAAAACTTTACATTCTTTTCAAGAAGTCATGATCAAACACTTTTTTTGTAGCATAGCAATAAGCACTAACACTGAAAACCGAAAATATTTTTTTACGAGTCAGCAGTCCAAAAAATTCAGAGTGCACCGTAAAAAAGTCATTTTTTTCCAAAAGTAGATTTTGAAGGAAAACTACGTTGATTTTTTGCTTTTGTGAAATTCAACACACCCTAATGTGTAGAAATCAAGTCACCCTAGTATGCTATTTTTCCATCATTTATTTGGGACAAAATATGGACATTATGCACAGTGTGTCCTCCGTTAGATCCTGAAGAAAGTCTAGACTCAATAATCGAGGAGATGCCAAGTGCCAAAACCAGTTGAATCACGGATTTTCCGCAATTATATTCGCATCATGACTTTTTGAAAGTTGTACATGATAATCTGTCCCTGTTGCCAACAATTTTCACTTATGAGCCTTTTATGGTCAGGATCATTGCGTGTAATAATGTTTGCAACTTTTGTGTGAACATTGCAGATTTTTGCCAATTCATGAACAACTCATGAATTTTTTTTTCAAGGAGCAACTGAAGAGAAATAAAAGATTCTTGCGTAGCACTGCGAAAAGATATTTGCTCAAGTTGTAAAGGATCATGTTTGGGAATTAGATTTATCCTCTGCTCGATCCCAAGCTTCTACTGATGAACACTGTTTGAAAATCACCAGAAATGTCTCATTTGAATTTTCATGCCAAAACTTTATTCTGCAGATATTTATTTTGGGGGAATTAGGGTTCAATTACGAAAAAAATCGTAGCTACGCTCACAATATGTTGTAAAATGAGACTTTTTTAGGCAATTTTCAAACACTGTGAAATGTTGCCCTACTTCAAGGTCACGAAAAAAAAATTACAAAATGGGGATTTATGTTAGCAAAAAATCTGTTTAGAGGAGAGGATGAGAAACAGGAGGTGTCTTTCATGCAGATTCAAAAATAAGTAAACTGACACATCATTAGTGGAATTGATTTTTGTGTCAAAACAACTTTGCAGGACAGAACTACTCCTTGTTCACCATCTTCCTCGGAAGAGAAGATTTTCAGAAAAGATAATATCAGGGTTAAAAAAGAAGACGTAGACGAGCCTTTGAAAAAACTGAAGATACTCATCAAGATGATCTATTGAAGCTTTGAATAGCTTTTGAAGCTAAATGACGACGTGGAATATTCGTTATCATTTGCCATATCTCTCACCAATGAATTAGAAAGATGAGAGAGAGAGACTCATGAATGCTGAATGCATGATGAAGCACAAAAAATAGGTGTCCAAAGGTCCCTTATATAAAGTCGAATGCACAGTTTCTAACTAAAAGTTGCTTTATTAAAGTTTCCGGAAGCAAAAGAAAATAATAAGACGAGTTATAACTTAAAAGAAAAGGACAGGACGGGGTAAGAAAACGGAGAGTTTACTTTCCATTAAAACCAGGACATTCTAAAATGCTGTTAGCACATACTCCAGGCATTTCACAACCACGAGCATCATAATGAGGTCCACAATGAGTTTGGATTCCAGTACACTTGACTGGACATACTCCAGGACACATGTTAAGACCCTCCCCAATGGCTAAAATCAAATGAAAATTTGAAATACATTGAAGCGAGAGAACTTAAAAAGATAACTTACTGGCAGGTCGACACGAAATAGTAAAGCCGCATCCATCTAGATCTGATGGAATTTCACAGCTCAATTCGTTAGGTTTGCAGGAGCTTGATGGGCAAATGTCTTTGACTGGACAACGGAGAGGATGGTCCCCACTGGTAAATGCTGTAAAAATATTCGATTAGATGCTAAATAAAAAGAGGTTTTTTGTTACTTACTTGGGGTCACGCACTGGCGTGGCATCATACACCCATTGATATCATGGATAGGTGGGCACATAACCGAATTATCGTCACAGGTTATTGGCGGTGGCAATGGTGGGCAATCCGCCGGTTTGCCAGAAATATTGGGAATCAAAGCAATGACAACAGCGAGAAAGATTCTCATCATTGTGGTGATATGTAGCCTTAGTCCGTAGTCCTAAAGTGATGACTACTGTGGATTTTGCAGACCTTTTTATAAGACTTTATTTTGAAGTGCAAGTGTTTTCTTATTACCCATACAAGTGTAACTTTTGACAAAATGATTGTAGTAAACGTGCAAGAAAGCAATTTTTGACCCGGATTCTCCAAAATACAAGTGTAACTGTTGCCACCAAAAAACGACTGTCGTAAAAGCGTGCAAGAAAGCAATTTGAACCCGGATTCTAACTTCAACAGAAAATCCGGGTTTGATTTCTACAAGAATTACTACTACGCAGAATATTATTTTTTCCAATCAGTCGCTTGTTGAATTTTCCGTTTTAAAAAATCTGATGACCTCTAGTTTGACATTTGTGGGATTGTTGCATTATGGTTCTGAGAATATATTTTGGAAAAAACAATTGGGTTTGCAAGCAGCAGCCGCTGGATGGCGCTTATAAGTTGGTGAGAACAGAATGGTTGGGAGATACTTTTTTACGAGAGACTTCCTTTGTAGGTGAGATATGCTCTCGGCGCAATCCACAATAGAATTCGCAACCCTCAATTATGAAGATGAGGTCAGAGTTCTGACATGAAAATTGCCTTTAAAGCGCTCCAGCACTCATATCACAACAGCGGAATTTTGATGTGACATTAATCGATTTTCTTAACGGAAAGAAGATTTTTGGACCTACTTTACTAAAAGGGCTTTTCATGCATGATGATAACGGGCCTTTTAGACACAACACTTTAGAAAATTACAGTGGGTGGTGACTTAGAACCCTTAGAACTAAAGATGACGAAAATTGCGCTCGCGGTACTTTTTGCAATTTTTTGGCTCATTTTTTTGTCACACCTCTGGTATTACGCGCCTACGCAAATCAAAAACTGAGACTCAATACCCAAACTAAACAAACGGACATTTTACTTATTGTGACAAGATGGCGTTTAAGTAGAAAAAAATCGCAACAAAGCGTAAAAACACGGGTCACTGTAGTAAAATCCTGCTTAATAAAAATTTCAAATTGGTTTTAGAACAAAATGTTATTAATCAAACATAACCTGGATAAGTTTGTAGATCACAAAAATGTTTAGTCCAATCATTAAAAAAGGAATTTTATTTAGTAGACTGAGTAGTGTTCTCAAATAATTCTTGATTTTAAAGCCTAGAACCAGCAAAAAAATAAACTGCAATTGCTTCATATTCTAATGTCAAGCACTTACAGTTTTTGAAGGTCATGAAAATTATACTTTTGTGAGAATATTGCCCAACGATTCACAGTGGGCATAAATTGCTCTAAAAGTGTCAGTTCTGAATTCTTCTTAGCAAACAATTGATATGCTATTTATGCCAATAAAAAGATAGAGGCCGTTTAAGACTCATTCTCTGAACGAACTGATAGTAATGAACTCATATTTTTAACATGACATTTCGTACGAAATATGTCATAAGTATGAAGTAAATATCCGATGTTCAAAACGTTTTTAAAACAATATTCTGTCAAAAAGTGACGATTTTCACATTGTTTGAAAATATCTCAAAATGTCGCATTTGAATTTTTGAATGTTGATATTTTCAACCAATTTTTGTCCTGTTAAAACTGACCTGTCTGGTAAGACTGTTTGACCGCAAGCTTCAGGTTTTCAAAAACTCGCCAAAATGGACCATTTTTAGTAACACTGTTTGACCGCAAGCTTCAGGTTTTCAAAAACTCGCCAAAATGGACTAATTTTGGCATTTTTGATTAACTTTTGTCCACGCAAAATGTAAACTTAGCTCGCTTCGCTCGCAATGTTGAATGAGACTATTTCTGTTATTTTCAAACACCGTGAATTTGGAGGATTTTGTCCATTTTTTGTGAATATGTCCTACTGTGCGTTGACTGAATCAAGCTATGATTTTTCGTTGCAAATTTTGATATTTTTTGGTTTCAGAAGTGGTGATTTTGATGGGACATTCATGATGTTGCTGCTGCCAAGATTTTTCGCGTCTTCAGTACCAGCTTCATGGTTTGTGGTAGAGTGGTAAAGCTAGCGCTAGCTTTTGAATTGAGCGCTACTACTAAGCAGCATTGGCGCAACTGCAGCCACTCAGGAGGCAACTTAGCGGCAACTTTTGTAATGGTTGCAACTTCAGTGTGCCAGTGGTTGGTGATCAAGGAAGACTGAGATTCAGAATTTCGGAAAATGGATTAAAAGTGACAACAGAGTGGTTTGACAAATACAAAATGAAATACATTTTGATACTCCTTTGTTACCTTACGGTAAGCTACAATTATCTGTACTTCATTAAGACATTTTAGGTGTCATAGTCATAATGATACTTATCTTTTTCTGACACTTGGAAGAAAATATCTGGGAAATCTAGAACTGCAAAATTGTGCTAACGAGCATCTTCAAAACAATTTAAAAATTCTTTAGTAAAATTTTCGAAATTTTTACCCCTTAAAAAATTAGAAAAATTTGCGATTTTTGACCACTGTGCATTTCAATTATGGATATGGTCAATATAAATGGTTGTAAAATAACCAATTCCGGAATCAATAAAAACAAAACTGATTTATGACAGCAGAGAAAAAGCTCAAATTAGATTTTAGAGTGTCCATTTTTGAAAGCGTTATGATAAAGGAGTCTGACCATTCTTGAACAAAGGTACAAACAGTAGCTCGCTTCGCTCGCGGCTTACGTGCAATTAGGTACCTTTTTTAGTAATAAAAAAGCAGTTTCCATGTTTCGAGTATTTCCATCATCAAAGCGTCACGCACAATTTTATGACATGCAGGCATGCACTGCTCCTCAGTCCTCAGATTTTCTTTTTTTTTCCTGCTTTAATTAGGTGGTGAGAATTGTTTTATGAGAAAGGAAGGCCTAGTTTTTCTTCAGTGTTCCACATTCTAATTGGCGTGACTGCTACAATTAGACCTGTCCCTCCTACTTATAAAAAGTGATGGAATTCTGTGGTTTTTAGAAAGGAAGGCCTTAATAAAACAAATGTCTCGCCAATTTTGATATGAAGGGAGAAAGTTAAAAAATCGCCAAACAGCGCCGGGCAACATTTTTTTTTTTTTTTTGGTGTGAGAAGAAAATTGTCCGTGACCACAATTTTCTATTTCAATGCAAGATTGCATTTCATAAATCACAGGAATTGAGTCTTTTTTGGCAAATACTACCCATAGAATCTTAAACTGTACTTTGTACCAAGAGGTTAGTTAGGGTCAAGTATCGAAGTTTAAAAAGTTTAAGGGTGCAAAACGGCTCCGCTTGGAACTTCATGGTGATAAAAGGGGTAAATATGGTCATGAAAAGGTGCATGGCATCTTCAGGTATTCTTCAAGATTTTGAGTCTCAAATGATCGTTAATCAAAATTGGCTTCAGTTGCTTGAATGCTTGGAAGCCCATCAAACTTGAATTCACTGCAATTTGCGCACATTTTTCAGACTCAGCTCTCGAGATAATATTTTGCAATACTCGTGTGTGGTCACTATTGCTTAGAGCAAACATCTCCATTTTTAATTGCATCATCATCAAAAAGAAAGTGAGATGGCAACTCTAAAGATTCAAAGTTTGACGTTCAACTCTTTTTTGCAACGTCGTGAAAATTCATAAAGTCAAATTGTCTTGAGTGTTTATACTGTTTATGAAGTGGAATATCGTGAAGATAAAGATCTGTTTTGCAAACCCCATTAACGCTACTTTGTCACAGAGTAGATGGCGCTGCTGCTACGTAGCAGTATTATGAGATAAAAAAGAGTTAACAGGATCCTGGTCACGACCTTCGCTTAGAAGGCAATTGACATTTCCCATGGATTATTGCAAATCAAACGTCTGAGCAGCTCCTTCATCCATCTAAAAACGAAGATTGGATTATTATCCCAACTTCCTGATTATTCTGAAATGGACATTCAAAATGGGAGGGAAAATCCAAAACTGATCTAAAACTGTCAAAGCAACTTTGAACAGTATTCGTGAATTTTAGATAGCCAAAAATATATGTAACCAGAAATGATAGTGTTTACCATATGTAAAGTGCATCAGTGCACATCTTAGCACTTTGAGACTTGATGCCTGGAAATATTTTTATGTTGACCATATGTACTGTATGCAGCAAAGAGGCTTATAGCTTCAAATAGACTGTAAGGTGAACATTTAGAAACGGAAGAACTGACATAAAAATACAATCAAACGGAATGCAGCATTGCAAACCCATAAATTGTCCGTACTCTCAAGTAACGTTAGAGGAGGAAAACCATCAAGAAAAGAGTAAGAAAATCAATTTTTGCACAGCAATTGTTACTTTTCCTACACAAAAACGGATTTTCTGCGAGGGAGATACATCTTTATTTTAGGCAATAAAATTCAAATGTTTTCGATTAATAGAAATTTTCTTTGTAAGAACTCCTTATGCATTATGCTTGCATTAATGGACACTTAGAAATAGTTTCGGAAAAATCTGAAAATATCACTCGAAAATTGTTGGGTTTTTTGGGACATCAGTGAAACAAAGAAACAATTTCCCAATGCATAAGTAAGTGGTACTGGAATTTGCTATTTTCGTACATGGCCTTTACAAACTCTTCCAAAGGTCATCATCTTCAAGCTTTTTGTTTACAACAACACACTCATTGGTAATAATATGTACCTGTCTGTCGCTTGTCCATACAAATGTGTTTGTTCTGCTGCTGCCATCGAAAGACAATTATTGAAAAAAAACTTCATTTGACACCGGAAAAGGTCATGTCAAAAGAGTTGCCAATCTCTGTTTTCGGATCACTCAAGTAAAACAAACACTTATTTCCTCTGTTCATTCGACATCAAGACTTCTTTTCCTTGTTTACTCAACTTTTCTAAATGACCAAAACTTGTTGGTACACCTGGCTTAAAGCAAAAACGCATAAAAGATGTTGTTTGAATTGCTTGCAAAATTGAAAATGGGTCCAAATTCGTGAGTCGTGAAGAGTCCAAGAAGATTTTCTGATTCGTTTCCTTCAATTGAGTTGAAATGAGAAGATGTAGGTCAATCACGTTCACGATTGCGCGATGTCATCCCATTGACGAATTGCATTGGATCATCATCATCTCTGATCTGAAGAAGCAACGGATTTTTCAAACCCTTTTATTTGGCCATTTTTGACATATACTGCCATACTGGCCAAAAAAGGATTTAGCCCTGTCATCATCCAGGATGCGATGACATATTTGGCAAAGAGTTCTGAATGTGTTGCTTTGCTTGCCCGATGCCCATAATTGTGATGAATCCATTTCCCTCCGTAAGCTTTGCAATCAAGAGATCTTAGATTAGAGCAATTTTAAATGGGGATTTAAATTGTGCTTTGTTGGAAACAGTAGTTCTGGTTCTTTTCAGAGAACTATTACTTGACATAGACCATAAGGACAACACTCGACAAGATGTCGTTCAAGTCAAAAAATTGTGCGAAAAGGCGAAAAACACGCTTCGCTGTATGGGCTGTATGTAGTAAAATCTCACTTCATAAAAAATTCAGATTGATTTTAGAGCAAAATGTGAGGGAACAAAATGTCTTAAAAAATACTTTCTAGACTACAAAAATGTAAAATTCTTTTACTTAATAAAGAATTGTATTAAGTAAAGCTGCATCTTGTCTTCAAATTAACCTGGTAACCCAGGTGCACGACAGATAATTTTAGATCTTACTGGCGATTTTGACCGCTTATCACACTTTCCATACTTTTTGCTACTAGATGAATACCTGTGAAAATTACAGTTTGAATATTAGCGGTTGTAGCTTCGCAAGATTTTTGGCACACGTCATCATCCTAATCCAAGCTGCACATGAAAATCATCTCACATGATAAAACCACAGCAACAACACTTTTCTTGGCGGATTCCCTTTCAAAAGAATCTGTGCACCCCTTGAATGCATTTTTTAAAAGAAACAATAGGAGGACAGGGATTGTACCATGATAAATCAGACAAAAGAGACTTCAGTTTTCCGTTGTTGCTCTGAATTTTCACATTGCACCTCTCTCGGATTTCCCTTTTTTTGGAGCTCAGCGCAACTTTCTTTAAATTGCACATTTAAACGTAATTTGAACATGATGTTCTCCCAAATTAGAGACTTGAACAGAGTGCCAAAAATTCCTGATAAAAAAGTAGGAAAAAACGTGAGCTAAAATTAGACATTTTTGACGATTTTTAGCGCGAAAATTCAAAAATTTTAAAAGTTCAGTTGTCAGTTCAAATGTTTACTTGTCGCATTTGAATTTTGGAATTTTGGCATTTTCCATCAATTTTTGTCTTATTAAAACTGACCTGTCTGGTAACACTGTTTGACCGCAAGCTTCAGGTTTTCAAAAACTC
>LT727898.1:559200-570155 GCA_900157175.1 Oithona nana
CATGCCCCATGGCGTGCGGAATGACCAAAGTTTTTCAAGAAGAATGCACATAAGAGATTCTTTTCATTTCCTGCTGCATCACGGTGTTTGAAAATCACAGAAAAAGTCTCATTCAACATTGCGAGCGAAGCGAGCTTTGCTTACATTTTGAATGGTCAAAAGTAAATTAAAAATGCCAAAAATTGTCCATTTTGGCGAGTGTTTGAAAAATGAAGCTTGTGGTCAAACAGTGTTACCAGTCAGGTCAGTTTTTATAGGACAAAAATTGGCGGAAAATGCCAAAATTCAAATGCAACATTTTGAGTAATTTTCAAACAATGTGCATAGTGCATACCTTGTTCTAAGCTTAGTTCTTAAGTTTGTAACGTAACGCTTTTGTGCACTACAGTCTAATGGCATCAGAAATGGGTCTAATCATCTGAGAGGAGATGCGATGCAGTCTTGAACAGTTCAGGACTGACATGAAAAAATCTCAAGCTGAAAATGAGACATGAATTCCGAGGTGCGTTGACCCTCTTCGTTCCTTCGTTCTTCAAGATACTCGATGCAGTTTTGAGTCCATATTAGGACAAAAGCCAAGCACAGTGATCATCTGCCAAGTATCAATTTCCACTTTTTTGCACAGTTCACAACATCTGCCGATGACTTTTCCTCGAAGAATGCTCTAGGTGGGCGTGCATGAAACTTCCGTGATTATTTTGGAAGATTTTGGCACTGACAGAAAAGAACTTAGAAAAGTACTGCAAGGTCATGAACGAAGATAAGCAAAAGCCACTTTTTTGGAGAACGACTACCTGTCGTTTCTAGGTTTCTCATAATTCACTGAGCTTGTTAATAGGACGAGAAAAGCCCCAGGGTAATAAAAAAAAACCAAACAAAAGCCACATGAACGGTTTTTGGTAATGGTAATCAACCCTTTGCTTAGTTGTTATGCTTGATTGCTTACTTTTATCCGCTTGATTGATTAGACTAATAAAGCAGATGATGTTTCACACAGTAGTCTAATTCACTCAAAAACCAGACTTCAGGTTTTTTGAACGGTACATAATTCGTTTTTAGGCCATCTTGGCTAAAAATGCCTCTTCAGGTTTCTAAACCATTAGAACCATTCTAACCAACCAACAAAATGAATGGTGAGATATCCGGGAAATTGAATCGACTAATAACTTTGTTCTATAAAGAAGTGTTCTTTTAGGGCCTGGGAAAGAAAACCCCAAATATAGGAAAGGTCGTCTTGCGCGTAGCTTTAAAAGCGAACCGAGAAACGCTGAGGATGCGAGGCGATCTAATGATACACGATATAGCGATAATGTGAGTGTTTTAGCAGTGAAATCCCCACTGTGAAATATTCTTGACCTTTTTCTGGGTGTTTCAAATGATGATCATCTCAAAGTTACCCTGGCCTTCTTTGTCCAAATACGAATAAGAATTTTTGGATGATGCGCAACTTAGTTTTCTCGGGCACGCTAATTAACATCGAAGGTCTCTCAAAGAACGTTTTAGTGTTGATTTTTGGCTTCAGATCTGAAGTTTGAACTCTTGCAAGCTGTAATATACTAGTCATGAAATTCGTCGGAATTGTGGGCACTAATTACCAACTGCAGCAGTCCAGATTATTGAAATGGACGTTATAATTGTTCTGCTAAGAGGAGTTCAAGTCAAACAAGGCTATTTCGTGTGATTATGCACAACAGTATCTAAACGCTCCATTTTGACTGTACTCTAAACTACCAAATAAACGTACATGTACAATTCACAGACAACAATACTCGCCTTCAATTATAAAAGCTCATTTTGAGGTCATTGGAGGTCATTGGAAGCCATTGGAGGCAATTGGAGGCCACTGGAGGCCACTAGAGGTCAATTGAGGCGTTTAGAAGTTAACTATCGTATATGTACGTTTTTTAGGTACCTTAGAGTAGTTTATCATCACTTCTAAACTGTTGCTTGAGTAAGATTTAGAAGTTCCTTTGAAAGATTCTAATTTTGAGTTGTTTACGTCTTTTTGCAGCATTTTGATTATTGTAGAGTGATGCCCAAAGCATCATTTGTGGCTTGTTGTATATTTGCAATTTAACCACAAAAACAAGGACATGTCACCCTCATCCGTGGTTATTTCAACTTCTCAAATTGCTGTTGTACAAACGTTTGTCATCAGCAGCAGGAAAAGACAGAACATTACACACCCTAAAAAAACACTTTTAAGTGAAACTTACAATTTGACCCCCCTAGTAAAAATCCAATTTACGCGCAGTTCAACTCTCCTCTATGGAGCCACAATAGAAATTGCATTTTGACAATAGCTTAGGTATTTAGAAACTGCAACAAAGTGGATACTGAATATTTTTTTCCATCTTCCTCCTCCTCTTCTATGCCATTCAAAAAGGGTCTCAGTAGGGGGGCAGGGTCTGGAGAACCTGAAATTAGCACCTAGTAAATCTTGGGAGAGTTTTGCTTTTGTTCTCACATAGCATTGCGAAAAGGCTACAGTAGAAGAAATATTAGACACTCGTTGACCAACTGGCCTGGATCTATTTTGGCATAGGAGCCATTTTTCTCTCAATCTTGTGGTTTGCCTCTTCAAATAAATGAAGGCTTCTTCAAAACTATTGCTTTTGGTACAGTAAAGGCACATTAATTTATTTCATTTGTCGTGATAATGAAACTTTTCTGTCAACGTAAGACTAGATGGCGTTTAAGCCAAAAATATCAGAGAAAAGGCGAAAAATACGCATCACTGTAGTAAAATTCCGCTTCATAAAAATTTCAAATTGATTTTAGAGTAAAATGTTATAAATCAAACATATCATAAACTAAGTTGTAGATTACAAGAAATGTTAGTTCAATTGATAAATCAGCAACATTATTTAGCAAACAGAATAAATGTTTCAAAATAAGAAACATTTCAGAATAAGTACCCTCCTCAAAGATGCTTTAAAATCACCATAAGTTTGATGTAGCAGAATTCACACAGTAATCTATGATTTTTACACCCTAGGATAAATCTGGCATGTAAATAATTGATTGATAATTTGTTTACCTACAATGGAAAACCACTTTTCGTTCCATATGGTGATACAATTTTCAATTTTGATCGTCGCGTCATCATCATTTTGTTGTATGAAGAGTGAAAGTAAATCTACTCAAATTGAAAAGCGTCCTTTTTTTGATTAATTGACAATTTTCCCTACAAATATGTGTCTTCTCCTTGCATGCAAATTGTAGATTTTTTTTTGGTAAAAATGCTAATGGCAGCAAACGATTTCTACCATTTTCTTGTGTCATTATCCCATTTGTCGTCCAGTGCAGTTTCTTTCAATTTTAAACATAAATGCTTTTGATCTTCTCCGCTTCTTTCCAAAGCAGAGAAATGAAGAATCATGACAGATTTCTACTCTTTTTAAGTTTCTTGTTTACTTGAAATTGGAGCATCATATGGCGTTTTCCTAGTCAATAAATAGTGCTGCTGCTCCTCTATGTTAGCGCAAAAAATAGAATTGATAAATGGTGTGGAAGGTTTCTTCAATCTGGCAACTAAGAGGCTACAAAAACAAATGAAAATTCTGAAATATTTTCCTAAGTACTTGAAACATTTATTCGATTTACTAAATAATGTTGCTGATTTATCAATTGAACTAAACATTTTTGTAATCTACAACTTAGTTTATGATATGTTTGATTTGTAAAATTTTGTTCTAAAACCAATTTGAAACTTTTATGAAGCGGGATTTTACCACAGCGATGCGTATTTTTTACCTTTTCGGTGATATTTTTGACTTAAACGCCATCTCGCCAAAACTAGTCTACGCTACATAAGTAAATGAAAATTCTGTAATTTTGACCTTTTTGTTTTTCCTGTTTTGGAACTCAAATCTGATGTATCGAAATGTACCGTTAGGTTGTACCTAGTACCATCATAAATATAGCGCTTAAGGAGTTTTGGCAAATGTGAATAGAATCGATTTGAAGATGTTTTCTAGATGCTCTATGCGAAAGATTTTTCATCTCGTTGCATTTCCATAAAAAGTTTTACTTACTGTGATCAAATTCCTTTGACTTTGACCTTTTGCAGCAGTAGAGCTTGTGAATAACAACAATGCGTAGAGCCCCGCATGGTCCTCGAAACTTCTCTTCTTAACTGCGAATTTCTTCATTTGGCACATTAAAGCCTTACCAGGAAAATAAACTGAGAATTTTATTGGGCACTTTTATAATCTAAATTCCATTTGAGCTCAAATCGTTAATTGTGTATCGATACATGTTACATGCTGTATTGTTGTTACATAACATTTTAATGTAAACCGTTAAGTTGAAGATTGCACTTTTCAAGCAATAATTGTACATCTTGCCATATGATGGTCAAAATCGGGTTGAAAAATGGGTAGAGCAGAAGCCAAAGCACAGCCTCAGGTCTCACGGAAGTGTTGGACCCCCACAAATTTTGCATTTTCCAAGATATGTCCACTGTTGCACTGACCGGCCCAAAGGCTGTAATTTCAAGTTTAATCAAAATCAATCTCATAATAATGTTAGTTAATTATGGGCCAAAAATTAGGCCCCACACAGCGTCGTCGTCATCCATGTAAGCCTTCCTATAATTACACTGCTGCTGCATGCCTCAAAATTATCTACATTTCTTTGAAGAAGAATCGTTGCAAGCCCAAGAATGTTGCAAAAATCACAGTGTGTAAAAACAACAAAAAAAGTCTCCAATAATCAGAATGGACACTACAAAAAGTTGTCAAATTCAGGTATCATAAACATTGATTTGAATGCTGAAAATATTCATGGACTGACTTCATTTCTGAAGGCTTGCATTTAAGGACACACTGATGTTATCAATTATTTTACACAAAGAAAACCGGAGAAATGTTTCTTAACGCCATCTACCGTTTTAAGTAATTTTCTTAACCTCTTCTCGAACTTTTTTGCGATGTAGCAAAAATGTTGTTGAGCTTGCAAAACAGTTATTGCACCACAAGTACATAAATGAGGCAAATTTATCCTCACGTATACGCAGTTGCAAAAAGGAAACAGAAAAGCTGGAGTAGCAAAGTTTTTCCCACTGTTATAATTCAAATGGTTGTGATTTTTTACAACTTTGTTCTACTTTTTTTGAAAGACTGGAGAGACAAAAACGCAAAGGGTTTCACTTATGTACTGTGTGAGAAAAAACAGTTTTGTAGCCAATTAAAATCAATTCACAGTTGCACTTGCAATTTACTAATAAAACGTGTGGTGTCTAAAGCATCTAATAAATCAAGAACAAAACTTGACCCAAAATGCAAAATGTGACATTTCAATTACAGTAGTAGTGGTGGAATGCAAAATTGCAATTGTGGGTTTTTTTTCTTGAGACGAGAATGGGGTTTTGTTTGTCTTATTCCGTGACGGAAGCCCTGCCTAGTGATTATTACAGCAGCGCGACTCGAAAATCATTTCATTGTTTGCAAACGTTCACTGCAAATGTCACAATTTTCGGGACAAATCTACAACCTCTCGTGAAGCAATAAATCGTGTATTTTAGTCTACAATTGAAATGTTTTTGGGTAGTTGTCATTAACCTTAGTTTGAAGATACAGGGTGTCCAAGCAAGTTTGGGATCCAAAACTCACCTTTTTCACAGCGTTTGAAAATCTCCCAATATGTCGCATTTGACATTTTCCACCAATTTTTGTCCTTTTAAAATCGAGGTGTCTGGTAACACTGTTTGACCGAAAACTTCAGGTTTTCAAAAACTCGCCAAATTGACCATTTTTGGCATTTTAATGAACTTTTGTCCACTCAAAATGTAAATGTAGCTCGCTTCGCTCGCAATGTTGAATGAGACTTTATTCTGTGATTTTCAAACACCGTGAGTACATTCAAAAACTTGAATGGAAATCCTGTATAATGCAAATACCTAAATGACACTATCTAATAATGGATCGGTTTTTTATCATATTTGAAAATCACTAGAACTGATGCCTTCCTGATGTTGCATTGATGATACCGTTGAGCTCGTTTTACCCTGTTGACCCTCTAAGAATCTAAAGAAGACGAGACATAACTGCAAATGTACAACGATGCGATGCATTTCGATGCATTTTTATACATCAAGGAAAATCAAGTCTTTATTTTCGCGAGCGAAGCGAGAGCTTTAACGTGACTACTTTTTCACATTGTTTGAAAATTATTCAAAACGTTGCATTTGAATTTTGGCATTTTCCACCAATTTTTGTCCTGTTAAAACTGACCGGTCTGGTAACGCTATTTGACCGCAAGCTTCAGATTTTCAAAAACTTGCCAAAATGGACCATTTTTAGCATTTTTAATTAACATAAAAATGTAAACGTAGCTTGCAATGTTGAATGAGACTTTTTCTGTGATTTTCAAACATCGTGCTTTTGCTAAAACTGAAACGTGACCAATAATCAAAAAATCCATCATTTTGTTGTGCTAAAATCTTCTTGGAAATATCCTTGGTTTCTTGCTTTTTGTTGTAGTTTCCATTTGAGGGATAGGGAGAAAAGGTGCGGCGAAGGTGCATCAGCAAAATTACATCAATACACCTACGAGAGACTGAAGTCCTTGTTATAATTCCAGTGTGAAAATTGTAGGGTGCCTCGCACCTCAAAGAACAAAAGGAACTGAAAAACACACAATTTGGCAATTCTATAGCAGAATTGAATTATTTGGATGGCCAGGTCAGGAATCGATTTATGGCGGATGGATGGAGGTGTAATTGCTCAGTTTGATTGAAAATTTTTGGGCAACGACATCATGAGGATTTTTTCTCATAATTTATGCCAAAAGATCATATTTTGTCCAAAAATTCATTTCTGTGAAAAAGGTGCATTTATGAATCACAAAAAGCCACCAAAAACACTAGGGTGACATGCTATGTGGCAGACACTGCTGCTGCTGTTTCTGTGATAAAAAAGTTGCCTCGGAATGAATGGTTATTTCCTGGATTAGTTTCGGTAAAAATAGAGTTCATCCCCATTTGTTACACTCTGCACTTTTTTCTTTCTCATTCTGAAACGGTGTTTACAAAGAGTCGTGCGAGACTCAGCAAGTGAAGATTTCCTCTTCTTCATGAAGAAGAATAACTTGAAAATGAAATGCAGTTTAGATATGCATGACCATAGAAGATAAATAAGCAATCAATTATGCAGACGACAAAAAACAAAACACAACCGTTAGATTATCAGCAAAGCAGATGATTCTTGATCATCAACAAAAATCGACCTCAACCAAAAATTGAAAAAATTCAACCATTATTTCCTTATTTTTTACATTGCCAAAAAGTTGTCTAAACAAGTAATTAATTGTTGGTAGTAAACAAATATTTGCCTATAAAATATCATCAAAAATCCAGGAAATCAATCACAAAATAGAAATCGTCCCATCTCTCTTAAAAGTCATTGCTGAGAAAATCTTGAGAGACTTGCCTTGGGCATGTCAATTAACATCGACGCCTTTTTATTTGTTGCTCTATGTAGACCCTAATTATTGTCTACAACTCCAAGACAAATTGCATCCTAAGTTTGCTACGGTTTTAGCAAGAAGAGAAGAGACCTCCTACAGCAGCAGGAAATTGTAAAAATGTAGCTTGAGATTCACTAGTGTTTGAGTTTCAGTGTGGAACTCTGAATAGGGAGGGGGATTTTAGTCGTGCAAAGCACCATTAAATGGCAAAATGTCAACAAGGGTCAGTAGCTATTTACATCAACTTGCAACAAACTCGTGAGCAAGTAAGCAAGCTTGAATCTTTTGAAAAGTATGTACACAATGAGTAATAAATTAGCCAACTTAGACACACACTATGTTAAAAGTCCAATTTTTGTTCAAAAAGTACTTTGAAATTCAACCCACCCTAATCACTAGAAGGTAAGTCACTGTTAGTACAGGATAACCCAACAAGTTCTTGAAGTGGTATAAAAATGGTCTAAAAGCGGTACAAAAGTGGACCGAAAAATATGATCTAAAATGGTCTGAAAATAGGGAAAATGTTTGAAAAGTACTAATCTAAAAATGGTCTAAGTTGGGACACCCTGTATGTATCTAAAAAAGGATGCTTTGATTTTGACAACTTGCACATCTCATCAAGGACAGTTTGAATACACAATACTAAAGTTCGAAACTGTTTTTGCTACTGTGAGATTAGATGTTCAAATTTGATTGGGTTATGGTAAAGTTGAGTTGTTTTTGCTTAGCTTAGAAAATGACACACAGGGTAAATTGCTCAAGAACTATGAAGTACTGATGCTCTTCCTTTCATGTGCTGCGTGTCATCATCTGTCATTAAGCGAATCAAGATTCCCAAGGTTAATAATTGAATGCTCAAGATATTTGTCAGCAGACTCGAGAGAAGAAGAAGCTAAGCCAACTCATGATGTTTGAAAATCACAAAAAAAGTCTCATTCAACATTGCGAGCGAAGCGAGCTACGTTTATTTTAGTATCAATTTGAATGCTCAACATGTGAATGGAATGACTCCTTTTGATTTGGCTGTGCATATGTACTGTTATTGGATACTTTAGAGTACAAAAACTGTCCTGAAGTGATGCCTTCCTTAGCTTAGTTAGTTGCTAAATTCGTTTTTCGAAAGTGTAGAAAACGATCTCCCGCAGTGTTTGAGGCCTCTTTTGGGCCGGATTCTGCACACTTTGATAGCTTTTTTAGTCCCACGAGTAGTCCAAAAAAAGAATTCAGCTTGACAGTTGTTGCCTACAGTTCAACCCACGATTACTGAAGAAGTGAAATTCTAAAAATAAACTCTCAAGTCTTGAATAGAATCTTCTTTTTTGTAGTACAAGACATTCGAAAAGAAATTCGCATGTGCATTTCTTGCTGTAATTTCAAAGCACTGGAAATAGAAAACCCCAGGAAGGGGTCATCGTAAGAGACCAGAAAAACGATTAGCAACCCTCTTTGGAACAAATTGCCATCATATTTCCTTTTTTCAAGCCGCAATTTTCTTCCCTCTTTTTACATAGAAACAATAGAAAACCATTTTAGACTCTTCAAATAAATTAGTGTAGCTTTGCGAAAAAAATGGGTCTTTACGGTGTTTGAAAATCACAGAAAAAGTCTCATTCAACATTGCAAGCGAATCGAGCAACGTTTACATTTTGAGTGGACAAAGGCGAAGTAAAATGCCAAAAATCGTCCATTTTGGCGAGTTTTTGAGTGTTACCAGACAGGTCAATTTTAGTAGGCCAAAAATTGGCAAAAAATACCAAAATAAAAAAAAATCGAATGAGACATTTGGGGTGTTTTTCAAACAACGTGAATGGGTCTTGCGTGATCATCTTCATTTAATTTCAAAATTGAAAAATGTCCTATGATTTTTCATCACTCCCAGTCATTGTTGACATTTGTGGTTTTCCTGGTATAGCCTGGAAAAAGTGCTTCATTTGTGGTCTAATATTAGGAAGTTGCAGCTCCAGGAGACCTGATTTTTGCTTCTTCACCTTCTTTAAAAAAATTGAGTAGTAGTGCATTAGGAGGAGATCTTGACCCACAAGGCATCCGCCGCTCCTTGAAGTGGCTTTTTTGACAAATGTACCCTTAAATTGTTGAGTGTCTAACTTTTTTTCAAAGAAACATCAAGGATAATATTAGTCACGAGTAGGTATAGGTATGGGGTCGAAAACCACCCGTTTTTGTACAGTGAATCATTAATCACACCTTATACCAAAAAGGTCAAGTAAACTCAAGTTCCTTTATTTAGCCATGTCAACGTTTTTTGAGCTCTTTTGATGATGATATACAGTAGCCTTCTCAAAATAACTCAACACTAATGACAAATAGCTGTTGTTTACGCAAACAAACCAGCAGGAGGGCTTGGAATCGCGTATTACTTGTCAAGGCATTGCTGCATTTTTGAACTCATGCCTTCAGATATCGAAACGAGCGTTAAAAAAGATAAAGCCCACCCTACGCATTCAGGTTTTCAAAAACTCGCCAAAATGGAAATTATTTGGCATTTTTAGTTATCTTTTGTCCACTCAAAATGTAAAAGTAGCTCGCTTCGCTCGCAATGTTGAATGAGACTTTTAAGTTTTAATAGGACAAAAATTGGTGGAAAATGCCAAAATTCAAATGCGACATTTTGAGTAATTTTCAAACAATGTGCAACTCTGAAGCCTCATCATGTTGAGTTACTTACTTCTTCTTCAGATAAAGTAAGAAGACTTAATAAAACATCAAACAAAACCTTGGAAAGAAATTCTAGGCAGGAATTAAAATTCAATTTTAAAAGAAGAATTTTTTCCACATTCCCTCCTCAGGCCATTCATTTCTTTGTCTTTTTCACTTATTTTACCTAACTTTTTAGAGCTTTAGAACATGACAGAAACTTTCTAAATCAATTAGAGCTCATCTCGTGTAATTTTGCACAGTTCTTGACCAGCACCCGGATTTGAAAATTTTCTGTCATGTGATGAGGCAACTGCTCCTCATCCTGAGGGTAATAGGCGAAAAAGTGGATTCATTGACCACTTCCAGATTTTTTGAGCAGCAACATGTGCTTGCTACAATTCAGAATGCGAGTCGAGGAGCAGAGTGAAACTTTTGTTGTATTGTTGAAGTCATGAATGAGGTTACACTGCCACATTTTCATTCTTACAACTCGTAATGAGCATGGAAAATCATTTCCCTTTGGGGATAGCCAAGCAGTGACACAGTCTATTTGCGGTTGAAAAGTTACCATCAACAGCCAAAAACAAATATTTGAATTTGGCCAAGATTTTTTGGAACACGCTGCATTCACATTGTTTGAAAATCACCAGAAATGTCGCATTTGAATTTTGGCATTTTTGCATTTTCCACCAATTTTTGTCCTATTAAAACTGACCTGTCTGGTAACACTGTTTGACCGCAAGCTTCAGTTTTCCAAAAACTCGCCAAAATTGACCAGTTTTGGCATTTTTGATTAACATTTGTCCACTCAAAATGTAAACGTAGCT
>LT727898.1:570525-591973 GCA_900157175.1 Oithona nana
CTCAAAATGTAAAAGTAGCTCGCTTCGCTCGCAATGTTGAATGAGACTTTTTCTGTGATTTTCAAACACTGTTCTGAGGTCTGAATAAATTGCAAATCAATTGGCAAAAAAGGTTTATTATGGATAGCAGTCATAAATTCTAGGTAGAAGTCCCCCTTTTGAAAAGGAGGTGGCGGAAAAATTTTATCAAAGGCAACTCAGATTTTTGCCTAATCCTAAGCTTTGATGTACGTTTTTGAAGCCTTTCAGAACGTAAACGTATGGACAATAAAAATAAGCCGCGCCGCTCATTTGTAAGGGATTCTAATTGTTCTGTTCAGTTAGAGTTACCTTCGCGATGATCCTCTGCCTCTCGACTACTCGTTCGCAATTAAAAATGTGAACATTTACTACGTTTCCGCTCGTGTTAATCTCTACATGCAGATCTAAAATACGAGATCACTTTTCGCCCCAAGAATAACAACGCTTCAGCAAGAAGAAGTATATCACAACCAATTGCAAAAAAAAATCGTGAAGTACAGACTCTTCTTCCTCACAGTGTTTGAAAATCACCCAAAATGTCGTATTTGTGTTTTTCAACTTAGGCATTTTCCACCATTTTTTGTCCAATTAAAATTGACCTGTCTGGTAAAACTGTTTGACCGAAAGATTCAGATTTTCAAAAATTCACCAAAATTGACCATTTTTTGCCTTTTAATGATTTTTTGTCCAATCAAAATGTAAATGTAGCTCGCTTTGCTCGCAATGTTGAATGAGACTTTTTCTGTGATTTTCAAACACTGTGCTTCCTTGAGCAACAACTGCATGTCTGCAACAGTATCATCATTAATTTACGAGAGCATACTGAAGCAGACCTGCATTTAATAGGCGTTAACTCTTTGCTTAGAAAATTAATGATTCTTCAAGGATAGACGCCCAATAATCATTCATACATGCAAATGATCCCTGTATCCTTTAGGGCCAGTTTACTTTTTTTTTTTTCAAAGAAAAAACCAAGCCCATTTTGGGCCCCAAAAATCTGTGGATTACTCGCGTCTCGCATCATGGGGTGCCATGTCAGGTCATGACTTTTAAGTCAAAAAAGTGGAACTTTATCGGTGGACTTGGATCCTCTAGGAAGTCAACGTGTGAGGCTTGACCCTACCCTATTCTTCTACGAGCGCATAAAACCTATAAAGTTAATTCATGTCATCTTTTTCCCCCTGTCCAAAAATTCAGATGTGGTATCTGAGTCACTGTGGACGAAGAAAAATATTTTGGTTCAGTGCTAAAATTCAAAGTCATGCGAGATCAAGTACTAAACAACTTCTTTGTGTCCATTAATGCAAGCTTTCATGAAATTAATGGAGTCACTCCAAGAGTGTCTTTAGCAATAAAATCAATGTTTTGACTGATTTGATAACATAAATGTGACCATGAATACAAGCCTTCATTTATGGAGTACATCAATGAATGAAACAACTTCTATTTATCCATTACTGCATGCTTTCAAAATAATAAAAAGGATAATTTGATTTCTTCGCTTAGGCAAAATATTTTGACCACTGTGTCAACATTTATTCTCTCAAATTCATTCTGCAAAATGGCATAAATCTCTAATCTTTTAAAGTACTGCGTTTGTCATAATTTTTTTTTTCTTTCACGATTATCTAGCATCTGAAAAACATCTCGTGTGGTCTTGTGTATACCGCAAAAATTGTGAAGACATATCCGCGGATTTTCCGTTAGCAGTACTAGACTATCCACAAAATTCTGCTGATGATGCGCTGTGTCAAAAGTGTGACAATTGTGACGTCTTATTCTACTGTGTCTTCATGTGAAAAAGGTTGATCTCGAGCAAGGCCGCAATTAAAGCTTAGCGAGAGCCAAAGCCAGCAGCAGCGAATTAACGTCTTCATGCGACGGTCACGACACGATTTACGGGGCAACGTGATGAAACTTGTTGGATATCACGTGACCATTTTTAGAGGGTGGAACAACTTTGAAGTGGAGTCGACTACTCGTGATGATGACAGACCCAAACCGTTGAAAACTATAGGCCTTCAATTGGAAGAAAATCGCCCCGTGAGAATTCTCATCTTTACTTAGGCGTTTTCCCATTTTTTTTTCAAGACACCAGGGTGACTGAGAAAAGTCTGAATTTAGTATACATTTGTACATGAGAAAAATTATGTTTGGTCAAATGATAATTCAAGCTAGATAAATATTAGGATGACACGTAAAAGTCGGATTTTTGTTCACCTTTAGCCATGACATGACAAAGTAAACATTTTTGGCTTTTTTACACCACTTCCGATCCTTTTGCTGATGTCTGAAACGTCAATTGAGTTATTCCTGTTCCTTTTTTGTAAAGCTTAAAGATTCCGACACCCATTTCAGTTTGGATGATGCGGGATCAAAAGGTGTCACATGAGAGCAATTGTTTATACACTTTATAGTCCAAAGAAGATTCAGCTGAAATTGAGGGTTGCTAGAAATTGCAAGGTGTGCTAAATTCAAGCCATTTCAAGGTGAACTTTTATTATGGTCATTGCTGATGCTATTGAAGGTGTCATTTCCATTTAGGCCCTAAAATTTGCGGACTGTTGTCAATTTAGAACTGTGACCAGCCCATTTATTCATGAATTTAAGTGATACACTTTAAAACAAAGGAAGAATCCTTAGGCATTCACGGTGTTTGAAAATCACAGAAAAGGTATCATTCAACATTGCGAGCGAAGCGAGCTACGTTTACATTTTTAGTGGACAAAAGTTAATCAAAAATACCAAAAATGGTCCATTTTAGCGAGTTTTTAGAAAACCTGAAATGCCGAAATTCAAAAATTCAAATGCGACATTTTGAGTAATTTTTAAACAATGTGAGATTTTCAAAAACAAATCACCTTTAGCGTGGTTAGGTGTATGGGTAATGTCATGGTCGATAAATTGGCCCATTTGCATGACAAAGACTGTATGAATCCCATCTTTGCGTTCTTCATTGGCTGTACTTTTGGTTACCGTTGTACTCAATTTTCGGGCTGATGGAAGTAAGAATCCATCTTTGGATTCGCGAGGAAAAGCTAAGGAACCTTGAGTGTATTCGGCATCTTTGAGCCTTTGAAAGGGAGTGGCAGCTCGGCCGTAATTGGGGTTTTTGAGGTTGTTACATGAACCATCGATGGTTCTGTAGATGGTTGAAGTGTTGCATTGAGGTTCTGGAGTCCAGGGACAATCAGCATTGATTCTGGGGACGGTATCACTGTCAAAAAATCTCAATCCAACGCCAACAATTTTATTGGAACTCTAAAAGAAAAAAAAATACAACTGCGACTTTTTTTCTGCCATAAATAGGTATTCTTGGGTAACTTGCAAAAGAATTATTCTCGTTCCTTTTGACGCAAGCAAAAGAGAGGCTTAGAAAGTTGCGAAAAAAGATGTTTTCAATAGGTCCTTTGTTCATAACTCGCCGCACAAGTATTTTCCGTATAAGTAGGGAAAATTAAACTGAAAATCCGCTCGGTAGATGCCGTTTACTCTCATTAATAAAATCACAGAAAAAGTCTCATTCAACATTGCGAGCGAAGCGAGCTATGTTTACAACGAGTTTTTGAAAACCTGAAGCTTGCGGTCAAACAGTGTTACCAGACAGGTCAGTGTTAATAGGACAAAAATTGGTGGAAAATGCCAAAATTGAAAATTTCAAGTGCGACATTTTGAGTAATTTTCAAACATTGTGATCTCATGAGAGTACCAAAAACCTTGTTTTCAAAAAGTAGAAAAGAAAAAAGAAACAGTTACCCCATCTAGTACTAAAAATTCATTTGCATATTTCCAATCTGGGCTTTACTCCTGGGCGTATCGAATGTGTCATCAAAGTTGACCTATTCAAGGTCACCCTAGTAGTACCCAAATCCCCACTGCAGATATGTCACACACTGATCCAGTCGTCAAATTTTTTTGGGGGTTGAAAAGAAGAGTTTAGTGTAAAAGTTATGGTGGGGCATATTCATTATCTTGGTCACGTTTTATAATGGGAGAAAAATGTGCGAAGATTCTTCCTTCGCTTCCTCGTGTAATAAAGACTTCTTTTTTGGACGTACTTGACTTGTATTCATGAATAAAAAGGGCTTGTGGTTCAGGTCGGTCAATGTTTTATTAGGCCGCAATCATCCTAAAGATTTTTTGACCGCGACCTAGCTTCGCTATCGCGGTCCTACAAGTGACTATCGTGGAGATATTTATTCAACATTGCGAGCGAAGCGAGCTAAGTTTACATTTTAAGTGAACAAAAGATAATGAAAAATGCCAAATTAGTCCATTTTGGCAAGTTTTTGAAAAACTGAACCTTACGGTCAAACAGTGTTACCCGACAGGTCAGTTTTAAAAGGACAAAAATCGGTGAAAAATGCCAAAATTCGAAAATTCAAATTTGACATTTTGAATAATTTTCAAACAATGTGCAAAAGTGTGATTTTTATTTTGAAAGGCATTTTCAGTCTTGTTTAAACCAGTGGAAGTTTTTGACCATGATAGGATTAGAATCTACAGATGTAAAAGGAGTCTTGGCAAATGTTAAAATATGCTAATTTTGATCGTTTGAATCATAACTTTGAAAGCACATTCAAGACCACACGGATTGACATTTTGCACATGTTTAAACTACCATTTGGTCATGCAGATTCCATTGCAGAACAACAGTTATAATAAAACACAGTACAGTTCAAGTCTTTAAAT
The DNA here is from genome assembly GCA_900157175.1 of Oithona nana. Taxonomy (NCBI): domain Eukaryota; kingdom Metazoa; phylum Arthropoda; class Copepoda; order Cyclopoida; family Oithonidae; genus Oithona; species Oithona nana. The sequence continues at coordinate 575,239 of LT727898.1, forward strand.
TAATTTGAGAGTCTCGTAGTAGTGTCTAATGTCGGGTCATTTAGTGAATAAATTCATCAAACTACAACCCACTGAAGTTAAAAACCTACTGTGCAACAAATTGAATGTGCAGTACTTATTTCCTGCTTCATCATCTTCTTTTTGGCCAAAAACACTGTTTTTTCAATTCTTGGACTAAGAAGGAATGGGGCGGAGGAATACCAAAGAACTTTGAAATATTCAAATTGCAATTCGACAAGCCGCCAAAAATGGGAAGAAGAAGAAGTGTCACTATTTTTTTTTTTCATTGCTCTAAGCAAAATTAACTGAATTAATGCGCCGAAACTTTATTTCCTGCCCATTTTGTATATTATACTCAGTTACACACCCTTTTTTCTCAGCAAAATTATGTAGAGCATCGTCGGTCACATACCATGTCACCCTACTGTACATGGATGCAAAATCAGTGTCCACTATGACAACATTTGCCATGTATCATCATCTCGATTTTTAACAATGACATGACAGAAGTTGAGGCTAGATGACGTTTATGGCACGCTTTTAAGCCCAATTTTAGACAATAGATATACAGTAGACTGACGATTTAGTATGAAATTCCATTTTGACATCATGACTTGAAATGAATATGAGTTGACAAAGTAATCTGTTGGCCTGCTGCTGAGAATGAAACGTTGAACGACGATGCAGAATTTATGCTTCTTCTAATTCCTCGATTAATAGGGTTTTATGCAAATTAGATGCACTTTCAAATCGTCTTAAAACATTCTGTAGCCAAATCATCATCAGCTTGAATATTCTTAGCCTATTAGCAGTAGGCGTTCAAGTCTCTTGTTTTAAAGAATTACCCTTCGCGCCTCATGTTAATTTTTCGTAAGATCTTCATTTTATTTGGATCAGAGTACTAGAGTATCTAATATCCGTACAGCATCTATCAAACGTACATGATTGAAAACTCGATTTCATATGGCTTGCAAAGAAGGACAATTTGATGTTGTTGAACTTATGGTAAATGACCAGTTCAAGACTTTTAGTATCAATTTGAATGATCAACATCTGAATGGAATTACTCCTTTTGATTTAGCCGTACGGTTATTAGATACCCTAGAGTTGCTGCTAGACTTTTTTCCAGTAATTTAGTCTATGTCAGTCTGTTTCCAGGACTAAAGAAAAATGATTGCTTTCATTACACAACGAGCTGCTGCTGCTGATCATCTTGTTCTTACTTTCTTTTGTCGTTATTCTGTCATGGATAAAAGAGGAAATCGTCAGCGGATGACAATACTCTGTCAGTTCTTCCATCAGATACCAAAGAAATCGATAGTAATGAACTGCAAGAAACACACAAATTGAATTGCTAGAAAGCAACTTACAGAATGTCAAACCACCGATAGACACTAGCGTGACTTTTTACAATGGCGTGTTTTGCGACTATCATGATTGGAAAAAAGGGCCGCCGCCGTCGCGCCACCAAGGGAAAAGAAGTGAACGTTTGACGATATATTAGACCATTTTCTTATTAAAAAAATATATGCAAACAACGGCCTTCAGAAGGCCTTGCGCTGCCCTTTAAAGCTGCACTGGCTTCTTTTCATCAAGAAAATATTGTCCTAAGGCCAAGAAAAGCAAGCATTATTAATCCTGTCCTAGCCTCAAGAGAGTAGAGCGACCTTTTCCTAAACTTTCTTATAGCGAAAGTATCGAACAAAATGTACTTTCGCTAATGAGCTGCCTTCTTTGGCCTTTGAATGCATTGACAAGACACGCCGGGGGAGAAAAAAAAGTTAGCTACGCGGGATGCATTGCTGACGGCGCATGCACGTGTTATGATTATTGCCATCCAAGTAAGCATCACTGATGTCAATGCATAAACTATAAAGTCCATCATTATGATGCCCGGCCTTGTTGGCCTTGTTGTCAACCTCATTTGCTTCTTCTCTTATACACAAGTGTCGTCATGATCATCTACTCTAGAGTATCTAATAACCGTACAGCATCTATTAAACGTACATAATGGAAAACTCGAAATGACTCCTTTTGATTTAGCCGTACATATGTACGGTTATTAGATACTCTAGAGTACACATTTGTCTTGGTAAAAAGAAGAAAGAAATATTGAGTAAGTACTCAATTGGCCTTGTCAAAACTCTTCTTCCGATGATGCCTCGACTCGCATCAGTTTCTTGGTTCAAAAACGAGACCTTTGACGAATAACGACGAGACATCACCGATGTCGTCTCTTCAAATATGAGATGAGCACTTTCTTGCAGGCATTTTGTCAGATCTCCACGTACGTTTCAATAATTTTCTTCCTTATTGCTTCTTCAAGTCACCCCAAGCAGAAAAGATTCTACCAGATTTTCAGCTTTTTTGACTTTATTGGTTTCAACTCTGTTGAGAAAAAACTCGTCACGGAACTTCAAATCATGACACGAGATTCGAACTTTTAGAATGATGGTGACATATTTTTTTCTGAAAAAAGTTTGACCGTGACACTCATTTTCCACTTCTCAGCCAGATGACGTTGCAACTCTAAATCTTTCCTAGATTTTTATGAATTTGCGGGTATCCTTAAAAAATGGGCAACAGTTAGTTGGACTCCCCTTTTGGGGGTCTTTTTTGCGCGATGCTACAGCAGCAGCATTGTGTCCAAACAAAGCATTGTTACTAAGATGCGAGTAAAACTTCCGCAATGTAGAGAAGAAGTTACAAGGTGTTATTTCGGTCATTACTTCCAGGCTAAAATGATGCGAAAATGTCCATAGGGGGTCCTCAATAGGGTGGCCCTGAGTTTATCTATGCTGCTACCGATACTTTGATTTGTCTAATGACCACTCATCAACTAAATGACCCTAGCTCAAAATCCATTTACAGGGTCAGGCTAGGTCTAAAATCCACATTCTTTAGTATAAACGCCATCTAACCAATTTTCAAAATTATGCTGTGTTAGGGTGACGGCGTTTTGACTTTTTCTGCTTTATTAATCCTAGGTAGGGTGTCTTTAAAGTGTCCAAAATGAGTGATTCGATTTGCTAGGGTGCCAGTCACGCGTTCATGTTCATGTAGAGAAGAAGAAGAAGAAGTGTATGTATGGGTCACTTGGAGGTTAGCAGCTCCCTATAGCATCCCCCCCATTGTAACAAGATATTGTTGTAGTATGGTAATTGGTAGCCGGGCTTAAAAGATCTTCCTTCTTTTGTGAGATACCTACAGCTCTGTGTCTTGCCTGAGAATACCTTGAAAAACACGCAAGCAAGCAAATTATTGTCAGGTCAAGCATCATCATTTACACTCCTAATGGGAGTGGATCACACACACACATGTGCCACATTTGACCTTAGCAAATCTGCTAAAGGGTGGCAAATTGAAGATTATTTTTTGTAGACCGAAGTGTGAAAACTTCTAATGTAAAAAGTGGACCACGTAGTATTTGATGGTGTGCAAACGCCATCTAAGCAATGCTCTAAATTGGGCTTTTGAAGAGTCTTCTCTCAAATCTAATTTTCAACACCTCAAAGCAAATTACACACTGAGCTAAAACGCCATTTTTTGTAAGAGCAAAAAGAAGCAAAAATACTTACCTGATCCTGGCTGATCGGGCCAGGGGCTTCCGAGTAGCACGGATTACAGGATGACGCCACGCATCCCAGCCTAAACATGTGTCTGCCCTTGCGGAGACTCGGACTCGAACCCTCAACCTTTCGGTTTGAGAGTCACATGAGTCGACGCCTTAACCCACTCGGCCATCCTACATGTCTTACTTATTTACTCAAATAATATTTATTTTATGTTATTTTTGGACAAAATCTGCCAGTGTGTTGGATAAGAAGTCTGGTCTGAGAAATAAAACTGAGTGAAGGAGCTGCTTCTTCAATGGATGATCATAATAGCAATTTTTGTAATTGCAGGCCATTTTTTGTTCATTTAGCTGGTCGTAAAACAAAAGAGACTAGAACCATCTTCTCTCTTTAAAAGGCAACTTCTCATAAATATAATTTTGAATACTACTTCTCGATGCAATCATAATTAGGCCCCTTTTAAACTGCATTTCCACTTTGAGCTCTAGGAAGAAGAAGCTTAGAAAGTGCTCATTTTTTAAAGCCAGATACCAGACTTGGCTTATTACAAATGACTAAAAATATACTTTGCGTGGGTTGTCTATTTGGCTGGCAAATGGTACAAATCATAGGTTGAAAAGTCACTTTTTTAGAAGTTTAAATAAAAGAAGTCTAAGCAATTTCAAGGGTTGATGACATCCCATACATTACCTCTCCAGACGGCAACGTCAACAAAAACTCAACAGTAGACAAAAAATAGAGTCATCATCTCAATTCCTTTTGTTTTGTATTTTCAGGTACTTGTCCATGGATCTCTTCTGGGTGGCCTCGGAGGTCATCATCATCATCACCATGACCACAATATGACCAATCATGATCATATGCACATTAGCCTTGACCACAATCATGATCATATGAGTAGTGATCATAATCATGATCACATGAGTAGTGATCATATGCATGAACACATGAAGAGTGATCATATGAACAATGATCACATGAGTATGAGTAGTGATCATATGCATGATCATGATCACATGAAAAGTGATCATATGAAAAATGATCAAATGCCAAATCACGATCATAAAATGCAAGACAATGATCATCATCATCACCAAATGCAAGATCAAGGATCTAAAAGAAATCTAAAAGGATCAACAGCAGAAATGGAAGAATCAAAAAAATTGGAAGTGACCACCAAACGAATCAAAGCCAAGAAAAAAAATGGAAGAAGTCGAACCGGGCGTCGCTTCGGTCGGCAACGATTAAACTCTTTGCCATTCAATTTTCGAATTCCCAAAACTGGATTTTCGTGCAAAGGCCGGGCTCCAGGTTACTACGCGGACATGGAGGCAGATTGCACGGTAAGCCAAGCCAAGACTCGATAATCAATTGAGTGGTTCTTGGTTCTTTGGTTTTGAAATCATAAATTAATTTACAGGTCTACCATATGTGCAATTTAAGAGGAGGTGGACGAGGCTTCCTGTGTCCTCAGGGAACACGTTTCAACCAGAGAACCATGGTTTGTGACTTTGCTAAAAAAGTCAAGTGCAATGATGCCAGCGATTTCTTTCATCGAAATGTCATCATCCACCAAGCTTCCTTGGCGGCAACCAAACCCAGGAACAGACCACCAAAACCAACCAAACCAAGTATTTTGATTTTTTAAGAAAAGTCTCATTTTTGCCATTTACGAGTGCATTCGAATGAAAATTCAGATTTCTTTTTAAGCAAAAGTTTGGATGAAAGGTTTTTTAAGAAAGTCAAAAATGGATTATTGAGACATTTTCAGAAATGTTTTGGTTTAATCTTTTAGTTCTAAAGTTAAAATGAAATTTTCATTGAAGTAAATCCTTATTAGTGTTTACCGTTCTTTCGCAAAAAATCCACTAACGTTTGACCTAAACGCCATCTAGCCAGATGTAGGTTACAAATTGATTTTTTCTCAAAATGAGACAATTTTTCTGGTATTTTCACCTATACTGTGCGATGATTTTCATGCTCATTGGTTATTTCAGGAAAACAACTCCGAAAACTTCCGAGATTGACCGAAGCTGACATTATCACCATCAAACGTCCCCAAATCGTGCGAGCCAAGTCAAACGGACGAATGAGCTTCGCGCCACTCTTTGAAAAGGAACGTACACAAAAAATGAAAATGCTCAAATTCATCATGAAAACTCCGACGACGACAACAACAGTGAAACCTACAACAACCATGTCCACCACAACATCAACCACCACCACAACAACAACCACTGAGAGAAGTGCCGCAAGACCCAATGAAGACCTTTTAGGTCTTCCCGAACTTCCCAATGAACCTTCAGCCACTCAGTCACCCTTATTTCAAATCCGAGTTCACGAGTCTGCTGCAGACCCCAAATCCATTGAAACGGATTTGAATCCTGACAAATGGCAGCTCATTCCCCCAGTACAAGCATCCAAAAGCATAGTTAGGTTCAGGGTAGATCCTGAACAGCCCATTTTGTCTTTAAAACCACCTGCACCTGCAGCTCAAGAATCAAAATCAGACAGTTCAGCAGCCAATGAACTCAGTCCCTTCCAATTGGTAGGTCACGTGATGTCTGAAGCAGAATTGAAATCCTTTCCAGACTCACCAATGTTCAAGATCAAAGGGTCTAAAAAGTCTTCAATAATGAAGTCCATCAACAGAAGACCCAAGTTCCAGTCCATCAAGAGGACTGGCAAACAACAAAGTGAAAGTCTAAATTCAGTTGGACTTCCAGTCCAACTTGGTAGTCCAGGTGGAGGTCTACCTGGACCCCTGGTCTGGATCAGTCCAGCCAGTTTGGCTCGAAGTCCAATGGTGAACTTGAGACATCTACCCAAGGATGGTCATCATGCTAAACCTGCCAATGTAGAAAAGACATTAACTATGGTGTTTCCAGGTCGACAAAGGCGGAGATTTGAACTTTCTTGCCTCACCTGTTTGTCTCAAGGGGGAAATTGCCCTCACTGCCTGGTGGTATAGACATTTCAATTTTGATTTCAGTGAAAACTCTGCAAAACTTGATGACCTTAATCTCGATCATTCATCCAAGATTATTGACCCAAATATTTTTTTTTGATCAATGTTTGACTACTAAAGAAGTGTTGACTGTTGGGTTCAAACCTTTATCCTCATGTTTTTATTATACTTTATTTGTACAAAATATTGTATCGTGAGACGAGAAGCATCATCTTAAAAAAGTGAAAACGCCATCTATACAATTTGGTCTTACTTTTCTCATCAATGTTTTCTTATTGCAATAAATGACTCTTATGCTTCTTTTCGTGTATTTTCTCTCATGCTTCTGTTTCCTTGTTTCCTTTGTCTGTTTGTGTCTCGGAGTTGACTTTGCGTAAATAATAAACAGGTTGGTAATTACGGTTCAAATTGCGTAAAAAGGAATCGGATATATCTGAACGTTGATTTTTCAACTTTTTTCTGGGTTTTGAACTTGAGCTACTCAACTCATCTTCTGATGATGATGAAGAATTTCTTTTTGGTGATGGTAAAGAAAGACTCTTTGCATTGCGTTGAATGGGTGGAAGGTTTGCGTATAAATTGTGGTCAAATCCATTGCTTTGAACTTGCATTTCATCTTCGGAACTTGAGCTTGAACTTGAGCTTGAACTAGACTGTGTAGGTTTCTTGGAAAGGTCATTTTTCGAACTTGATTTCAACTCAAGAGAAGGACTTGAACGTAGTTTTGAACCAGATGAAGAACTAGATTTTCGTTCTAATTTTGCCACTGGTTTTGGTTCATCTTCAGAGCTTTCAGAAGATGATGAACTTTCCTCTGATGATGACTCTGTTGAACTTTCGTAGCTTTCTGAAGTACCTTCAGTTTCGGGCACTTTTGTCATTGCCTTGACTTCAATAATCTCACTGGAGGAATCATCATCAGTTCGAATGACTGCTGGAGTACATAAATGAACTTCTTGACCTTCATCTAAGACTTGGGTTGCGTGTTGTAGTTCAGGTTGTCGGTGTTCAACTATAGGTTCGAAGGGTTCAACTGTAGGTCCGAAGGGTTCAACTTTAGGTGCTTCAGGTTCAAGGTCAAGTTCAACCGCTTGCTTGAGTTCAATCATCTCAGGTTCGATTTCTTTGAGTATTTCAAGGACGTCCGTAGCAGGTTTGAGTTCAGGTTCAGGTGGTTCGAACTTGAGTTCACCATGATCATCAGCTTCATCTAACGTTTCTGAACCAGATGTCGTTGTATCATCATTATCTGAACTATCATTCGAACTTCCCGAATCACTCAAATCCCCCTCGAGTGGATGTTCGATGCTTGAACCCAAATCAACATTGGCCACTCGTCTCAAAGGTGCCAATTTGCCATTCTGAACTTTGTCATCGTCGTCTTCACTGTCAATGGAAATAGGATTGGTATTGATACTAAACACATCTGAATCTTCTTGAACCTGATCTTGAACCTGATCTTGAACTTCATTTTCAACTTCAGATGATGGACTTGAATAAGAAGACTTACGTCTCTGAAACGTTTCAGGAACTGAACTTGAAGAACTATCAGAAGAAGATGAACTTGAACTTTCCTCACCTAAGGTACTAATCATCTTCTCAATGTCTTTCTTGACCAAAGGACTGTTACCTTTGGAGTCTAAGTCAATATAATTGGAAGCTTTGCGGTACTTTTCCGGTGCTTCTTGATATGATTTTCGGGCATCTTCCAAATCTTGGGGATTGGAGCTTTTGCGAACCTCAGGTTGATCTTGAACTGAAATGTCATCATAGATGTCGTCAATAACTCTTTTGGGTTTAGGTGGAGGAGGTGGCGGTGCGGCTTTTTTGCGGGGTCGACTGGTGACTAGAGCATCATCATACAAGTCTTCTAGAGTTGAAGTTGAGCTGCTTGAACTTGAGCTTGAACTCCGATTGATTTTTGATGATCCACGAGCCGGATCTGGAATTTCTTGGTAGATTTTTTCATCTTCATTCATGAGAATGACAGAATCAACATCTTTGGCGTCGTAGAAGACAGCGTTAGCTGAAGAGACACTGTTTCTGGCTTCTCTCAGACTTGTCTGAAAAGTGAAAAGTGCAAAGATAAATTATTTTGACAGAAATGTCATTCAATCAGCCAATTTTCAGTGATTTTCATCTTTTCTCCCACAAAATTCCTAAAAGTCAAAAAGTCTTGTACCCAAACTAGTTTCGCGGTATCCGATAGAAGTATTCCAGTAATCGACTTACAGGGTGGAAACAACAATACGGTCCGTTATACTGAAGTAACTTACAACATAAACCGGACCGATATTTTGTTTTCACCCTGTACCCGAGTATAGCAAAACAAACAAATCAGAAATCAATAGCCGCTTTCAGAAGTGCTATGCAAATAATCACGAGGAAATATTAAACGCCATCTACTTAGCTACACGGTGTTTGAAAATCACAGAAAAAGTCTCATTCAACATTGCGAGCGAAGCGAGCTACGTTTACATTTTGAGTGGACAAAAGTTAATTAAAAATGCCAAAAATGCTCAATTTTGCGAGTTTTTGAAAACCTGAAGCTTGCGGTCAATCAGTGTTACCAGACCGGTTAGTTTTTTAAAAGGACAAGAATTAGTGGGAAATGCCAAAATTCAAAAATTCAAATGCGACATTTTGAGTAATTTTCAAATAATGTGAATTGTAATCTTTTTTAGATGTTTTGTACATTTTGGGTGTGTAATAAAAATGTCATACCTTGGACTTTGAACCAATAGATTGTACATCATCATAGAGTGTACTTGCAGATTCGCTGCTCTTCAAGGAAGCAAACTCCTGTAAACAAATTGTATCATTTATCATCAGTGTTGCAGTGTGAACTTCTACTGACTAAATGTTTATTACTTCTCCAGCAGCAACTCCAGTCCCAAGCCCCCCTGATGCTTGAAGCTCTAAGTAGGTCACAGGTCGACTTGTCATTCCGCTTGAATCGGGTTCAACAGTGGCGCTATGATAACTTTCAGCTACGCTTGGCCTGGGCCTGTTGACCACCGAAGTAGGACTGCTTTCACGCCTGCTAGGAATGGGTGTTGCATCCTGTCGGTTACGCCTTTGAGCACTCAAATCCTCACGCAACCTCTCGGGTGTTACCCCCAACCCGGTTTCGGCAAAGCCAACATTGTCAATCCCGGATGAACCAGACTTCTTAGCTTTAGGAATTGTTTTCTGAAAAATTCATTAGGGTGACTCTAGCTTTGTGACATGACACTCCCCCTTTTTAATATTTAGACTGTACCTTGCGTTTTAGACACCAAAGTAGGAAAAAACCTAGGAGAACACCTGTCAGGATTCCAGCATAGACTCCAAAAACGATTGCCAAGGTTTTGGCTGAATCACAAGAAATGGTCATGATTTTTGAGGACAAAATTTATACTTTATGACTTCATCACCCAGGAATTTGACTAAAGCTTACTTAGTAAGTTAGGTGTTAGTGTTGTAGCTTATCTTATCTTTTAACATGTAAATTCCCTAGATAAAACTCTAGAATGAATAGGCCTCGTGGCAACTTTTTTTTTTTGGTATTTTTTGTTTATTGCTCTTTAAGCAATGTTGCATATTTCAGTGTCAATTCTCATAATAATGATTAAATTAAGAACACTTATTTGTACTCCATAAATGTAGAACACATAAATATAAAAAAAGACACACAAATTTTCATTCATTTTGAAGTAACTTTTCAATCTTCTTCTTCTGCTTCTGCTTGGGGTTTTTCCGTGGCCACCTGTTGGGCAACTTGGGGTTGGGCATAAGTCTGCATTTGGTTACCATAGTTGTATCCATAGCCATAGTTGCCACCATAGTTACCCATACCCCCAAATCCACCATAGTTAGGTTTGGTTTGACCGCAAACCATGGTGTTACCATTGAATTGGGAACCACCCCCGCAGGTGGGGGTTTGGTTGCACATGGGTCGACAAGTTTGTCTACAACCCATTATGGGTCTGGGCATGGGCATGGGTTGCGGTCTGGGCATGGGAGGCCTGGGGCGTGGCCTGAGTGGCATGGGCAAAGGCCTGGGGGGTGGCCTGATAGAACAGGTGGGTCTGCACCTGTTGTAGCACCCGTTTGAGATGGGAGTGAAAGATTGTTGCCAGTTGGGGGGTCCGAAATTGAATCCGGGTTGATTTCCTTGCCAATTTAGGCCTCCAGTGTTGCCTTGCCAGTTCAAGCCACCGTTAGATCCTTGGTCGTTCCAATTCAAGCCAGGGTTGCTTGAAGAACCATCTTGAACTATGACTCCGGGAGTGTTGCTGGGCACAGATCCGGTAGTGAAATCACCGCTCATTTCGTAATCGGGTTTTCCGGATACACTACCACCAGCCTGTAAAATTAGATTTTTTTTACTCATTAAAGAATTGGAACTTTTTCCAGATATTTTTCGGAACTTACCGAAACGGGTGGCTGATACACAGCTCCACCCACGGGAGGGTACCCATAGTTCATATTACCCCCATAGTTAGGGTACTGTGGCTGAGACTGTGGGTACATTGGCATGGGAGGTTGAGGTTGGTACATTTGAGGTTGGTACATTTGAGGTTGTTGGTAGCCATACCCACCATAGGGTTGCTGGTACCCATACGGACTTCCATAGCTTTGAGCAGGTAAAGCGTTATAAGCTGGTTGTTGCGAATTTTGTAAAGAATTCAAGGATGTGACTTCTCGATCTTCACTATCCTGCGGTTCGCCTATTTAATAAAAAGAAAAAAAAATTGGAAAAAAAGTTTGAAGAAAAAATCGTGAAAATTTTCTTAAATTTTTTTTTCCTTTTTTTTTTTTCGATTTTCCAAAAAAAAAATTCGGTTTTAGAATCAAAATTAACTTTACCATTGACGACGATGAGGGAAGCAATCAGGACTGCGACCCGGAATGCGTTCATGATTTTTGAGATCACTTTAGATGAGGCTCTGGTAAGAGACTGGGCTATCCCTTGGGACATGTCGGCTTTTATACTTGCTTACATTTGAAGCAGTGAGTGCTACTACTGGCAAGCTTCTCACTGATGCATCTGCTACTGAAGACGGATCTGCTAATGATCATCCAGACTGATGACCGACACTGGGCATCAGTAAGTAGTTCAAAGCAGCGAAAGGAAAGATTTTAGAACCCAAAAGTAGGCCAAATGTGCAGTTTACCTAAAATATACATTTTCTATAGGAATAAGCTGCTGAATAAGCAATGTTTATATACAGAAATTCTGAGAAGTCATTTTTCCGTCAACGCAACAGTAGTGTAGCGCGGCGTCATTTTTTCGTAATTCTTTTGAATTCCTCAATTCACAGGATTTGAAAATTGTTCAAAAAATTGTCTCCATTTTGTTTCTTTTTGTCAAAGTCAAATGAGACTCTTTTTCTTAGATTTTCAAACATATTGCACACTGTGTCAAAAGTCATATTTTTGTCCAAAAATTCAGAATTTTGACGAAATCTCGCAAATTATCTAATTTAAATTTTTGCGCCAAAATTCAATAATGTTCTTGGATTTTAGATTCTAAAATGTATCAAATATTAGATCTTTCAGACCAAAAATCGCGATTTTGACCTAAAGTTGCCCAAATAAAACAATGAAATGACAATTTTTGACACCAATTTAGGCGCGAAAATTCAAATATTTCTCATTTCTTCCCGCTAAAAATAATCAATTTCGCCACTAAAATCGAAATTGACCAATTTTCAAGTTTTTCACTTGTTTTGATTTTTGGAACAAAAATGGACATTTGACACACTCTGTTTTGCAATGCATAAACAATTCCTTTATTCATGACATGATTTGTATAAATACTACTACTATACATAACACTTTTCTAAAAGACTAAAAACTTGGACATTTAGGTCAATTCTTCAATGATGATGTTGATGAAGATGAGGATGATGCTCTACGTCGAGCAGCATTTGCAGCTTTTGACCTCCATAAGACTACTTGCATGTCATCTGACACAGTCACAGCAACAGATTCATCAATAGGATGAACAGCAACTGCATTAATCACATCTTTGCCACCAAATTGGCAAACTTGAACACCATGATGTCGATCCCAGAGACCAGCCTTGAATCCGGACTCCTGTCCGGATGCCATCAAATGTTTAGTCACACAAGGTAAAGAAAAATTCTTTGATGTGACGTCACTGGCCACAAAAGAAGTTTGTTTGTGAATTTGTTGACCTACAAAACTCATTCGACCCAAATCCAGGATGTAACGATCAATTTTGGATCCTATGGGTGGAGGATCAGAGACTCTGGTGATCAAGTCAAGGTAATTTCGTGGCCAAGGTTTGACATTGATGTACAAGTACCTGTGACAAGGACTAAGAGCCATTCCAACGATTCGTCCATGCATTTCAATCAAGTAATCCAAATTGTCAAACTTATTTTTGACAGCTTTGTAATCGTGCCAATCCGTGATGGTAGGCAATGCTGGTTCAGTGGTTTGTCGTTGTCTTTGAGCTCGTCTTCGAGCCTGTTTTCGTTCGAATTCTCGTTGAGCTAAGCTTTTGGAGAAATCCATATTTTTGCGGAATCGGACTTGGGACATGCGTTTGATACCAATCATGTGAGGAATGCAAACTTTGATCCCTGTAGCCATGATTAGCAATTTGTCATCTTCGTTGATGACTTCATGACCTTCATTCATTCAAACACTTAGTTTTCAAACTTGTTTCAAAATGCTTTACAAAATGACTAAAAATTGAAGAAAACGAGAGTTTTGAAGAATTATCTTTTAATTTAATTTTTTTTCATATATTTTTTATTTATTTTTTTCATATATTTTTTATTTATTCTTTTAATTATTTTTTTTTTCAAATTTTTCTTTTTTAATTTTTCTTTTAATTTTTTTTTTTTGCATAACTTAAAGTTTGAAAACTAGTTTTCCTTCGTCGATTTTCAAGAAATCTGGATTCTGCAAATCCTCATCATTGTCATCGTAATATTCCCACTCCACATCTTCATCATCCTCAAAAAGATCTTCATCAGAAAAGTCATCAAAGACCCAATCATTCTCTTCGTATCCCATATCAAAAGCCAACTTTCTGGTTTCATAATAACATTTGTTCATAGTAAAAGGTTCCGAATTGTCAAAAATATCTTCGTAAAATTCAAATTTCCCATTAGGTATCAAATTAATGTAATGATTATCAATATCAGGAAAGGAATCAATCAAATCCTCATCATTTCGATCTAAGCTCAAATTGACCAATGCTTGAGACTCATTTTCCATGACTTTTAATTTGATCAATTTATCTATGGATTCCAAGAGTTTGAGTCCGGACAAATTCTCCGGATTGGCCTCACCTAAATCCTTAGGTACATTGGCCACACATAGATGTCGTACAGCGTTACCAGAATTATTGTAAATCCGGAACAAAGTTCGTATTCCAGCCAAAGTATGATCATTCAAACTTTGTTCCAAAGCAAAACTGACTTTGTTTAGCAAAAGCATTGTGTTAGAAACCATATGAGCCAACCATTTGAATTCCGCTGAGATGACGTACTTGTTACCATACCAACAACCATAAGCATCCCATGGTTTATTGGCCATTCGCGAACATATACGTAATCTCCCGGCTTTTAGGGTGAAAACCATGATTTCCCCCTTATTACTACCACTAATATCACCTGAAAGTAGGGTTGAATTTATAACGTGATATTAAAAAAAATCACGAAATATCACGTGATTTTTTATTTCAATCATTTCACAGAATCACGTGATATTTAAGGATTTCACGTGACGTGAAATGTCTCCGTAAAATCAAGTGATTCACGTGATAAAACATTACCTGTGAGTAAACCGCTAACCATCAACATGGATGATTCATGGTTGAACTCGCAAAATTGCGCTGTTTGCCAACCATAAGCGCGCAAATCCTCGGTGTCAACCACTTTGAAGGAATGCGCACTCCATAAAATAATCAAACTGTCACGACCACAAGTTGCCATATAATTACCATCCTTAGAAAAAGTCACATGAGTGATTTCGTCACAATGTGGATTTTTCAATGGTTCTGGTTGGGTTTGAAAAGTGGGAATGGACCATAATAATCTCTTCATTTCACTTCTCCAGGATTTGGCAAAAGGCGGCAAAGTTGGATTTTGGGCCTCTTTGAATTGGACGTGAAATTGACGCTTCCATAACCAGTCATCATTGGAGACAAAATTCCAGTACTTGCAGACTTGGCCAGCTTGGCTTAGATCCTTGATAGGTAAGTAGGAAAATACTTCCAGTAATAAATATTCGTTTAACATTGACCAACAAGCCATTTTCTGGCAGTATTCCAAAAGTTTGTTGTGTTTTGTCTTTTCTGCTTTGCCGGTGTTTCAAACAGACCGAGACATTGCATTTATATCATTTTTGCGAGATGCATTTTGCAGGTGGAAGTAAAACGCAGACTCTCAGACCATCCATTACCTAACCTGACCTACATACTTATTATCTAACCTGACCTAAATGTAGCCTAACCTACCACAACAGGTCTGTTACCCTCATAGTCTGTGAAATCTGTATAGTCTGTGAGTCTGAGTTTTAATGCCACCACATTTTTGCACAAGATGAGGCAGAGGAATTTTCATTTCATGGCTTGGGATACTATAAATACTTTTTCTTTTAGTGTATCGAATGTCAACAGATGTTCTTCCATTTTAACTAAAAAATGAATACGTGCCTTTTTAAAAAAAAGCTATTTTAAAGAAAAATGCTTTCTATACGCCTACACACGATAGGGACTGCCTTTGTGTCTACAAGTGCCCACTCATTTTTCTTTAGAAAAAAGACATCTCTTTCAAATCTTTACAAAGACTCTCAAGAACGCAGTACGTTGAACAGCTGGCTTTCAATTTTTATTGAGCGGTAAGAGGTTCTTTTTAGACGTGTCTGTCTGGCAAAAGTACGTCACAGGATTAAGAACACTTGAGGAACACTAGCTTCAGAATTCTGAAGTTAGTTGCACCATTTCATTCGTTCTTTGTGCTTTAGATCTGTAGCAAAAGGTTACAATAGAATCATTTCGAATAGAGAACAGAAACATTACAGTTAGCTTTTTCCACTGCTTCTGAATTCTGATTTGGACTTTTTTCTTAATTCACAAAACCGCCTTCGGCGACTAAATGCGAGGCCTCTAGTTGAAATTACCATTGGCATACTAATTACGAAAAAGGTATCCTCTATCTTTATGCCACTTTCTTTTTCTCTATTTTTAGAAATCTCTATTGACCTTTAAGCGCGAATTTATTTTATTTATTTTTTTATTTCTTTATATTTTTATTTGGTTTTTTGGTTTTTATCAATTTGACAAGAATAGATGTTTGAAAATTTGATGTTCGTGAGGGATGTCGATCTACACATTTCTATTTTCATTGTACTTCAAAAAAGCTATTGGTTCATGTATCTGAAAGGCACTATTTTAAAATCACTCACAAAAATGTAATTTGGGAGCTAGGAAGTCACTCAATTATCTCGTCTTCTGGTAAACAAGTTTTGTTTGGAGAGATTCAAGACAAAGGATCCACAGAAACCAATAATTTTAAGATTTCAAGGTATCCGGATGATAAAGCGGTGCGAGTTGCCGGTGCCGCCCTCCAGCCTCCTTCCAAATTTCAACGTCATTCCATTCCAACAAAACCTCCCTGACATGACACACCTCCCCAACACACCTCCCCGACACCACCCAACACACCTCCCTGACACCGACACACCTCGCCTCGTAACTCAGAATATTTCACTCATTTTTCTCATCCTGCTGCTCTCTTATACTTAACAAAAGAAATTGCCAGCCTTTCAGATTTGTTCTCTCTATATAATGAACCGTCACTGGTTTGCTATCCGTCATTCATTTCAAGGATGTCATGGAGGCATACTGAAATAGTTTACATCTTCATCCTCAGCTTCATCAGCATCCAAGCCAATGTTAGGTACCGAAGTTGCCAAATGGAAACTTTTCAAACTCACAGAGAAAACCGAATCCCGAGGGTTCTGACCGAATCTTATTGCTTGGCCACTGGAGAATTTTGTGGACCGTATCATGAGGTAGATTTTGAAAAAAAACCGTGATTTTACTTTAGTAATCTACTTGTCTTACTCTACCTTAATTTCAGTGCGGACAAATGATGACTTTGCTTGAAGTGGCATATGTGAAAGGAGACCGGATCGTACACCAGAGGAACATGACTATTGGAGC
>LT727898.1:598243-614492 GCA_900157175.1 Oithona nana
TTTGGGGAGAGAAAGTATCGCTCGCTCCGCTTTATTATCCGGATACCTTGGTAAATCCGGACACCTGCCTAGGCACTTCAAAAAAGTTGTTGTATCATGTATCTGAATTCTGAAAGGCACTCTCGGGACAAAAAAGTAATTTCGGAGCTAGCGAGTCAATCAATAATCTCTCTTAGAATCAAAAGAAATTGCAAGCCTTTCAGATTTTGTTCTTTCCCTATAAAATGAACCGTCATTGGTTTGCTATCCGTCATTCACTTCAAGGATGTCACGGAGGCATACTCAAATCGCATACATCTTCATCCTCAGCTTCATCATTTGCCAAGCCAATGTTAGGTACCAAAGTTGCCAAGTGGAAACTTTTCAAACTCACAAAGAAAACCGAATTCCGAGTGTTCTGACGGAATCTTATTGCTTGGCCACTGGAGAATTTTGTGGACCATCTCACGAGGTAAAAATTAATTTTACATACTTTAATAAAATTGGTCTTAAAAATATTTCAATTTCAGTGCGGACAAATGTTGACTTTGCTAGAAGTGGCATATGTGAAAGGAGACCGGATCGTACACCAGAGGAACATGACTATTGGAAGTGGTTGTGCTTGTATTGAAAAACGAGGCCTCCGAGGATTTAGAAGGATTGGAGTTGAGAATGTCCCAATAGATGTATGAAAATTGAAAGGAGTTGAAAGGTCTATGGCAACTTATATTTTAAGCAACACATTCCCTAACGCTGGCTGCATCATTGATCTTCGATCCAAAATTGTCATCTCATTGACTGGCCTCCTTCAGTAGCTCGTAAAATCACATGCCCTAATTGATCGGAGACTTTTTAAAAACAGATTTTTCACATTCACGATGTTTTAATAAGATGTTCTTAATAATAAAGTTATGGAAAAAGTCTCCCACTCCATATCTTCATCATCTTCAGTATAAATCTGGAAAGTTTTAATGATTTTAATGTAAGTTTCACAATTACAATGATGAATGCAGCAAGTGATTACGTCTATTTTTGAAACCCAAGTAATCATCTAATGTTTGAATCATCATATTGGTCTATGTACCTTATCCTCCAGTGGATAATGCCAAGATTGCGGATTTCTTTTTTCGAATGATGTACATTTGAAAAATAATACGGTGTTTGAAAATCACCAGATGTCAAAAAACATATTTTGATGCCCTCTCGTCATTTATTTATAGACGTTTAATAAAGTCTAGATCCGGAACGTTAATGCATGGTTCACGAAATATCTTTTAGGTCAAAAATTGCAGGAATCATTTTGTTTTCTTATCTTTCTTAAGATTAGGATACACTTTTATTACACTTTCTCTCTATCAAAAGTGGCCGAACAATTTGGACAACAAGATGATGCAGAGACTGATCCTGGCCAATTTATAGCAAAAATTCGAGCACCTGATTTCTTTTGGAGACCAATGCGAAATCACAATCATTTTCTGGTTAGACCCAACTTACTCTAGTCATTCCACAGAATTCTAAAAATAATTGATGCTTCTTGGAATTCAAGAGTACATTTGTAGAATTTCTAAAGAAACGATGACTCTAAGGAAATATGATAAGATTTTGCTGTAAAACTCGCCGTGCAATTCTACCTTTTGTCAAACTGCGGAGAAGATTCGAACTTTGAAGATGGCTGCTGCTATAGACGTTAATCTTCCGATTCGTCCAAGCGATCGATTCAAGCAAAAGCACCTCATATCCGATGAAGTGATATATAACGAAGGGATCAACGCTATCGTTGATAAAAAAGAAGGGACCAAGATGATATGGGCAACTGCAAGAGTGTAAGTAAAAAAAGTGAATTATCTTTTGACTTTTTTTAATACAACATTTTATCTTATGCAGAGCGGATTTTCCAGGCGAAAACATTCAACCCTACAATACTCTCATACTTGAATCGAAGCTTACATCCTTTGCTAATCTTATCGTCAGTCCGGAGCAGAACGATGACCGCAATATTGTTTGCAAAACCACGAATGAAATCGAGTTCATTTTGGCTTGTCTTGACAAGAATAATGGTACATTTGACTTTTTTCGTGCAATGTGAAATTTTCTTCAGTATCTGATTCGCTTTTTTTCAGCGGCCGATTATTTGTCAATTACAAGAGAAATGGGCCATATCTATTTCAAGTGTGAAAAGAGACAAGATCATTATGAAATGGTTCATTTGTATCGGAAGCAACAAGAAGCTGAAGCTGCAGCCTCTGGTTCATTAGATTAGATTAGAGGAATGATTAATAATGCCAGTAACTCCGCATATCCTCAATGAACCACAAAATCAAAAGAACTAAATTTTTCTAGCACTCTCTGGAAACATTTTTATCAACGCAAAGATGAGCACAAAATTCAAGCAACCCCTCACTCCTGATACTTGAGATTAATTGTTTTGATAAATATCCCGAATAAAGAAATCTTTGATTTATTTTCTCTTTTATGATACAGTGACTACACATCAGCTCTGTCAGTGACTCTTGGACCATACGTCGAATTTCCATCTAACAAAATATTTGTATTAGCTTTCAATTGGTTTTGAAACGTTTCCCTTTCATTATCAATGGCTTCAGCAAAGTTCAAAGCTCCATTGGAACTCGAGATAGCGATTGGCAAATTTTGAGGTGTTTTACGTAGATTTGTACCAAAGCCTGAGGGTCGAAATCCCAAAGCAAACTGTGATCTGGGAGGCAAAGGATAAGTCGGTTCGGAAGTTCGGCGGGTTCGCAAACCATCAATGGTATGTTCGGTTCCAGTTGGTGAGTACCTATGATCAGTGATGGTTTTCTGGTGAGATTTGGGTCGAGCTATAGAGTAAACCGGGATGCCTAGGGGTTGATCCTTGACAGGTACTTGAGGAGGTGCTGGCAACCTCTCAGCAATGTAATGTTCATTAGGATAGATTCTAAAGTTTGTGTCCCGTTCAAAGGCCGGACCTTTGTGTTTAAAACAACATTTCTTGGACTTGAAGGTGTAAGCCACGCAGAAAATGATGAATAGAACTAAGCTCAAGGCCGTGGCAATGACGCCAACCAATGCTACCATAGGTACCGGATCAATAGCACGAACGTTGACATCGTAACGCGTTTCGCCTCTGTCATTGCCAATGGTGACAAAGTAGGTTCGAGAGTCGCTGGAGATCACATCTGTTATGCTTAATGTTGCTTGATAACAATCTTTCCGCAATCCTGGATCCTGGGATAGAATTTCAGAGGCCTTGAAACGACCTCGAGTTTGACCTTGAATCAAACGTAAACTTCCCCATTGCCAAACTAGTGAACGAGGTTTGGGATCCGAGCAAAAAGTCACCAAAATCGTCGCATCCGAATGCATGGCAAAATCCTGTTTGGCATCCGTTTTATAGAACAAAACCTGGGGTTTGCCAACCACTTCAACGTCAATAGGTTCACTGGTCATCTTGCGGACTCGTCCTTTGATAGTCGTGGTTGCCACACATGCCCACTTACCCTCCATTTCGTAGGTCACGTTGGATAAAAGCAAAGTTTTGCCTTGACCGCGAGAGAACACTTGGCCTCCTTGATCTTCAGGAAATTTCTGCAACCACTCCAATTTGGGTTGAGGATTGGCCTCAGCCTCGCATTGGAACTTGGCAGGTTGTCCTGCATCCAAGTCGATCCGCTTTTTGGGAAGCGTCAAAACTTTTCGGGGAGCGTAGAGAACGTCAAAAGTCACCGAAAGTTCATCTGAGGTTCCAATCTCATTTTTGGCCCAACAAAAATAACTTCCGCCATCGCCTTCACGAACAGGCAGGAAATCCAAAGTTTGGCCTAAACGTAAAATTGATTCTCCGCCAGCTTTTCTCCAGAATACATTAGGTTTGGGATTTCCGTCGGAGATGCATTGGATTTTGACTTCGTCGATGTTGGCTTCGAATTGGAAGCCACCTTCGGGTTTGACTAGACGCACTTCGGGTTCGTAGAGGATGTCTAGGCGAGTGGCCTCTTCTAATGTTCGTCGAGGATAGGCTTCGTGGTTTGATACACATCTTAAACGTCTCATATGATGTTCCTGAATAATTTGAAATTGAATTTTCATTAAACTTGGTGATGTAGATCAAAGACATCAGTCTTGTTCCGGATCATTAACTTCGCGGTCTGGTCAACTTTGAATATTGCACAAACATATTCTTGTGATCTACAACTTATTTTATGATATGTTTGATTCATAACATTTTGTTGTAAAACTAATTTGAAATTTTTATGAAGCGGAATTTTACTACAGCGATGTGTGTTTTTCGCCTTTTCGCTAATAGTTTTGACTTAAGCGCCATCTTGCCAAAACTAATATTACGAGACTTTTTGAGTGTAAATCCAAACCTTTTTGAAAACAATTCGTAGTACTGAAATGGCATTCCATTTCCTATCATCTCCCACTTCCGTCTCGTTTTTCTGACTGCTTTCCGCCAACAATTCGTCGTCAATGTACCAATGGATTTCGGCGGGAGGATTTCCTCCACGAGATTCGCATCTCAATCGGACACTTTTGCCAGCTGCCACTTGTAAATCAGCCTGGAAAGAAAATCTCTATTTTAAAAAGACTATTCATTACACACTTAGTTGCCTTGTAAATATGGTCTGCTTTACGCGCCGTTGACGATCTGTAACAGGAAAATTGCCATTATTGCACTGGCTACTCACCTCAGTGTTCAAAAATTGTCCGTCGTAGTAGATGCGGGGAGCCATAGGAGGGATTCTGACAATTAAGCGAGCGGATCGCGAAGACAATGCGTCATCCGCATCAAACGATGACGGAGAAACTTGGCATACCCAATCAGCTGAAAAAAAAATCGTATTTGAATTTTTACGCCTAAAATATCTCTTTAATTTTAGCTTATGAAACACTTGAATCTTGTACTATTGAAATTCGTAAATCTCGTGAAAATCTTGAAACTCGTGAATCTTGTAAAACTCGTGAATTTTTTGAAACTCGTGAAACTTGCAAAACTTTTTTAAAGGTCACTTTAGATTAATTTTTCAGTGCGGATTTTAGTTAAACGTAGCTCGCTTCGCTCGCATGTTGACCACTGTGAATCTTTGTACTTAGCACCTTTCAAAGCAAAAAAAAATGCTGTGTGAATTTTTCTCAAGGTACAATTTCCACTGATTGATATGGTTTAATGTCTAAGTCACTTGTTTACAAATCCTCTAAATTCTAAAGTACGGAAGCAGAGAAGATTCTAAGTGATTTGACCATAATTAAGCTACGATGATTGCTTTGTCAACCTCAAGAACCTTTTCGGGATGGATGGTACATTATAATGGTTCAGTTACATGCAACTTGATGGTTTGATGGATACAATACCAATAACCATTTTTAAAGCTTTGAACTTGACATAGTTTTTCTGATGGTGCGGTGATGGTCTTACGCAATGGTTTGACGGAGGATTTGACACAGTTACCAGTCCATTAATTGTCCTACTATGTAATCTACTGCTTTACTCCTATGTTTAAAGTAGCATATGCTAAATCGTGAAAAAGTCCCAAATTAAAACGTTATGCACGTTATGAGAACGACATTGACAAAGAGCAAAAGATTCACACATATTGCGGAAAGACACTAATAGAAAATCTGGAATGATTATCAATCAAAAATGAAGTAGTAAAACCACATAAACAAAACAAAGGATGGCAATGCCTCGTTAATTTCACGCAAATGTCCAGGTCATTGGTGAAAATACCACGGACCTGAACTTTTGGTTGAAAATGCCAATTTATAGCTAATCACACTAATAAAATAGGCAAATGCTATTTTTTGGCATTGAATGATGACTTTTTACAACCTTCTTCCCTTATCATTAGTTCCGATTGGTTTCAGATGTTTTATGGGAAAGTTTAATTTTTTTTTTGTCTAATGAATTTTTACTTTGCAAAACTTACCATTATCAAAGTTGATATCAGCTTTAAATACTTTCAAGCTACAATCTCCTCTTTGTCTGTCCCCTTGCCACTCGTATTTGCCATTTTGAAACCGTATGGGGTAACCATTTTTCTGCCAATTACAAATGGAATTGGGATTCTTATCAAAGATACGGCACCTCAAAATCACATCTTCGCCAGGATTGACTTCTAATGTGTCAGGTTCTTGGTCAAAAGTTTGTCTTGATTCACTAATCACTATGCAAAAGGAGGCAACGATGACAAAAAATCTAAGGAACCAATCACTATCCATTTTAACCACATTATTCACTTTGTAGCATCATCGACGTCTGTTTTTTGTCCATTTTTAAAAGTCTCCACCCCGGAAACTTTTATCCGAGCGCACTTCCGACCACCGTGTTGAAACATTGACGACTGAAGCGCTTTTTAAAACGAGGAGGACCGGCGAATATTCAGTTGAATCATGGTTCAAAATTTCAGGAGGGGAACAATTTTTAAAGTCTCGGCCCTCCGGGCCTCCCTCGCTCTGCGTTTAAATTTTTGGCCCTAAAGGCAATTTTTCTTTATCGTTTATTTCAATGAATTTAAGAAACATTTTTGAAGGGGTAGGGATTAGTACTCCCACTAATGTATTGTCGCATAGTAATGTTTTCCTAAGCCAATCGAGGCGTGAAGAAGAGGTGCCACAACGTTGGTTTTGTGACAAGCAAAGTCCCTCTATGCTCCAGGGTTGAATCACGGCTGCTGCTGTAATGTGACACATCAATGCGTTCGAAGGCATAGCTAGAAAACCACAGTGAAATTAAACTCATGCAACTTTTGACCCTATGCTATGACTCTATTAATCATGAAAGTAGATGAAATCTGAAAGTGAAAAGGACAAATGACATCATTTTTTACGACCCCTAAAATTCGTGATTTATGACCACCCATCCCTACATATTTGAATTTTCAGGCTCTATAATTAGTATATTTGCAGTTAGGATTTCAAATCCAGCGAGTATCATGATCTAGTCTGCATTCATGTTCAAGCATTACTAGCACCAGATACCGCTAAACTTTACAAAATCCGATAAGTCTTTGGGATTCCATTCCTCGTCCGTGATGCGATGCTCAAGTTTCCAAACCCAGCGAGCAATTGATCTAGTCAGTAAATTAGCGAAAACCTATACTAGACCAGCTACCCACTGGCTTCAAAAACTCTTTTTTTTTTTTACCGCGAGACCCGAAGCGTCGAGGTCCTAGTAGTGTGTTTCAAAGATTTTTGCAGGTAACTCGGACTGTGATACAACCTTAAAAAATGTTTCACCAAGCCCGAGGTCCCTGAAAATATCTTGAATTAAGTCTTCTTTGGTGTTGAAATTGTCAAAATCCAACAGAAGATGAAGTGCACCCGGTGAAATAATTTTAAACATAATTTTCAACCAAGGCATCCTTCACCTTCCACAGATTTGATAAACTGAATTGGTAGGGCCTAAGGGCCTCAAAAAAAACTGGATACTGAGCACTTTTTTTTGAAGTTTCTCAATGGTGAACTTGACCTTCTGATGACGCTGAGCAAAGAGACGCTACTACCCAAAATAGGTCACCTGCGCGTTGTCAGAGCGCAGGCGCGCCTTCGGCTCGACCCGTTGCAACTGCTGAGGAGGCTCAGCGGTCATTCAGCACCCAAATCCCTTTTATAATTGAACTCTGGGTCAAACTAAAGGGGGAATGTAACGAAATTTGACTTTTTTTTCGGAATTGTAAATTCAATACTCATTTTCAAGTGAATAAGTTTCTAAGATACAAAATATAAAACAGTTGTTCTGTTCTTCTATTTGTTTGTTCTCCAACTGGGGTTGTTTTTGGACAAGATCTGAGGGTAAACAGATCTGGTTGGGAAATGTCAAAAGGGGTGACGCTAACTTATCGCGCCTCTGAATCATGTGACGTGAGGACAGGTTGGCCAAACTTCGATGGAAATTACCAGATTTGCCCGCCATTGCTGTTTGCTAAAGTTGAAATATTTTGAGATGCTCATTTCATAATCATATCTTAAACGCCATCTAGACCAAAATTTTCTAATGAAAGTTTCAATGAATCTAAGTAAGAACCCCCCAAAAAATTACTTAAAAATCTTAAAAAATGGTTGGGGTGGGCCAAAAAAATTTCAAGTTGACAATAGGGTGGGCCATAAATATATTTCGTTTTGATTTCACGAAAAGTTGAACTAAAATGAACTGAACTTTAGCCAGTAGGATATTTTGCATATTGTCTGAAATTGAATCATTGGTGGTGGTCATTGGCAAGTGAGTAAAAATGCTGGCAAGCAGCAAATGTTGCTAAGCGGGAACGGGCGCTCGCTCATTGCCCGGCCCTATTTTTAGACTTCCAGAATTGAGTAGAAAACGCGCCAAAACTCCAGCTGCTTTTGGAAGGGTTGGAAGGGACAAGGAGTGTACTGCGCTACTCTCCACGGTCAGTTTCTCGTTTCTCACAATGGAACACCACATTTGGCATCTACGCGCGATGAAAAACATTCCATTTTCCAACAGGAAAATTGTCAACATTTGAGTCACTGCCAAACTTTGAACTTCGAAAAAATAATCTTGCTGCCCAATGAATTATTTATTGCAGTATCTAGGGACAAGGTCTGATGTATCCTTGAAGGTCATAAATGTCCAAAATAACTTTGTTGCACTTTTCAAGTGTGTCTATTTATCTCTTAATAGAAATGGTTGCGTAGATTTCAAAGATACTGAATTGTGAAAGCATTGAACTTGGCAAGTGTAATTTCCAATTTCATTTAGTGGAAAGTCCTGAATGAACATTCCTAAGAGTCTTCATGACGGGTTGGACGGTATTATTCGTCCTTCTGGTTTTCCTTCTCTTCTCTGAAGGCCTAGAGCTGCTTCTGCTCGAGTTTGCGCAGAATACAGTATACAGTTTGCCACTCCTCCGAATACTACTACGGAGTGTAGACTGTAGTCAAAGGAAAATGGCCCAAGAGCTCAGCTGTAACCGGGCAAAAGAAAGCTAGTGTTCCTCCACAATAAAAGTTGTATATTCAAGGTCTTGGCCACACAGTTATTCACATGACGACAAGATGACTTATGTACATCAGGATACTGAGGATACAGGTAGGATAAAGTTCCATTGATTGTGAATACATTTTTGTCATACTGTGGCAACCTGTCAATTCCTAATTTGTTTGTATTTTCAAACTGAATTCTTACACAGATGAAGGTTATCATGTCAGTATTCATGTTAGGAATACATCGACATTATAGGATACATAGGATACATACAAGTATTGCTTTATATAAGCAGTCCCATATCGACGACTTTCTTCGATGAATGAGCTGAAGTAGGCCTCCTCTCTTCTGTGTCTCATTACAAAAGTGATGCATTATTACTGCAGGAGGCTCTATGCGTATATGTCTGTATTCTGTATATCACTTTATGTGGTTGCAAATACATATTTAAAATATCCTGTTTCTAAAGGGAAAAAACAGTAATAATATTATGGTCACGAGCCAATAAAAATGCGCAGCTGAAAAACGTGATTGTAATTTGCAGTTTGCATTCATTCTCTTGGCCTACATTAAAATGCGTTCTTTTGACCCTTCGCATCTGTCCGTATTGACGCATTTTGCACTTGCCCAAGTTTGTAAAAGTAAGGGAAAATATTGTCAGCAGGGAAAGAAAGCGAAAGAAGGGAGACCTACAAAATAGTGAAAGCAAGAAAGCGATTTTTGTCTAGCCAGGAAAAAATGCATGTTCATTTTAGTCTTCTTCTAAAGAAAATACAGACCAGCTGTATTTCTAGTTTTCCCAAAGCAAAGGAGGACATTTTTTCTGAACAATACAGTTAGTAACAAAGTTACGATTTCACAATAAATTGGTGATTTTCCATGGCCCAAAACCTGTTTTAAGAACCTTTTTTAAACAAAGTTGCTTCATCATCATTGTTCTTTAGGCATGCGTAAGGAAAAGACGGATACAGCTTTGGAAATTCCTCCTGCTCCACCTCCTCCCACAAAAGTCACAACGACTGTCAATACGACTTCATTTTTCGAAGGCGTGGAAAAACTTTTGGAGGTTTGGTTCACCAGAGAAGATGGCGATATTAATTGCGGTGACCTGAGAAAAATTCCTATGTAAGCTTTACTATCAAAATACAATGCAAAATGTATTTTACAATGAGTATTCTCCATAGGGAACGTCTGAAGAATATGCTAGAAAATGTAAAATGTGAGATCATTTCCATGTCACGAAATGGACAAGTGGATGCCTACGTTCTCAGTGAAAGCTCTATGTTCATATCCCAAAGGAGATTTATTTTGAAAACTTGCGGAACAACAACTCCACTGGAATGTATCCGAGACCTGTTGGCCATGGCCAAGCTTTTTGCTGGATTTGATGGTATCGAGGTAGAATAGCAGTGTTTGACACAATGTTTGAAAGTGGATAAAAAGTCTCAGTTTTTTAAAGTGAAGTGCGAAGTGTCTTAATTTTTTTTTGTCATCTTGGCAAAAAGATTGCGTGACAAAATTATTCTGATGCAATATGAGACTTTTAGTCAAATATTTTCAAACACTGTGCCAAACTCTTTTAGAGACCTGGGTCATAAAAGTGCGAACTGTAGAAATGCTACTACTCTTTGGCTTGCAGGATATATTCTACTCGCGTAAAAACTTCGAGAGGCCGGAACTCCAACTGAAGCCTCATCGAAGTTTCGAACAAGAAGTGGTCCTCTTGGATGAAATGTTTGCTGATGGAGCTGCATACTGTTTAGGAACTTTGAACAGGTACATCATAATTATTCATTACAAACCATATGAGCGTAACGAGGCGCGAAGCGCCGAGTCGATTAATTCGTTTTGTACGAAAATAGTTTCTGTACTTAATTTTTTTGCGAAATATGCGTTTTCGCTAAAAACTGAGAACTTCATAACGTAGAAAAAATGGCGGGAAATTTGAATTTCTTAGAACTGAATGTATTCAATTAACGTAATATGATGTAATCTTTCGTAATTACAGAGACTGTTGGTATCTTTACACTTTGAACCCGTTTGACAAGATTGTGTCTGGCCGTCTTGACGAGGAGCCGGATCAAACAATTGAAATCCTAATGACCGAATTAGATCCAAGCATCATGGACATTTTCACTCGAGAAAAATGCGCCAATGGTCGTGAAGCCACTAAGGTTAGCTGACTCTACAATTACATTTATCATGTCCTTGTTTTGCATGAAATATGCCGGAAAAAGGATGAGGATTCCATTCATCAGTTTCACTATTAAAAATTATGTTCCGCAGATTTCTGGCATTGACAAAATCTTGCCATGCATGAAGATCGATGATTATCTCTTTGAGCCTTGCGGATACTCCATGAATGGGATCCTCAGAAACGAATCCACGGACTATGGTCTCGGTGAATACATGACCATTCACATCACTCCGGAGCCGGAATACTCTTATGTCAGTTTCGAGTCTAACATTCCACTCTCTTCCTACTTGGGAGTGATTCAACGAGTTTTAGAAACATTCATGCCTGGAAAATTCATTTTGACCATCTTTGCTAATAGGGTGAGTATAACAAAGGTTGCGTGAGTTGGCATCACTTTACTTTCCGATAAATTTCAGACTTCGACGGCTGCGGATTCGCATCAAGAACTACGTAAATGCAATCGATTTGGAGATTGGCTCCGCAAAGATGCTCAATACAGCCAATTTCAAAATTACGAGCTGACTTATGCTCATTTTGTACGATTTCCATCTTGAGGGAAGTCGCTACCTGGGTCAAGCCCTGGGAGGATTAGTCGGGAGGTTCAAATCCCACATCGTTTTAGTAGTCAAAATCTTAGTTTAAAGCTCCTTCTTTTAATTTCTATACTCCATATACTCACCCAATATCAAGCTTTAAAAAGCATTCAAAAATTAATACTCAAAAGTCTGTTATTACAAAAAATGAGAATTTCTTCAAAAAATCCGGCAAAACACTACGTACAAAATCGTTTGCTTTGTTCGCAATGGAGATCCAAAATTTCCTGATGATACATACCGAAAAATTACTTCAATGTATTAGCAGTATTTGATGATGAATTCATTGCATTCCAATATTTTGAACATGAAGACGAAAAATTGGCATGGGATAACATTAACAAAAAATCTCCTGTGATAGCCTTTAGTGAAGAAGGCATCGATATTGAAGATGCTGAAGATTATACACCCATTATACCCTTGATCTGCTCAATATTTTGGCCAATGTATCCACAAAACAAAAATATGTGCAATAAAATCTTATTTATGGAGCATGATACAAAACTTTTTGTTTGCGTTTGAAAATCACAAATTATTTGTCAAACTGGATGGAACTCTGCACTGCGTTGCTCAATGTAAACAAAGTTTCACGAATTTTTTTTAAATTCAGATTTCTAGATTCTTAGAATAATGTTTTTCTTGGGAATTTATTTTACCTAGTCGAATAAGTCTTGGTCTGACATGAATGCAACAGAAAACAGGATCATTTCAGGATATAGAACATGAACATAAAATGCCTTTCATTTGGAGATCTATTGGCCATCACCGCTGTCGTCCGGAAGCTCCCAGCCACCCTAAAAAAACCGGCAAATTGATTATTCGTGAATATTGTTTACATTTCAAAAAGGAATCTTACCCAAAATCTTTTCATGGCGTACAATGTCCTTTGATTCAGGATGGGACCGATCAAGGGGTTCATTTGTGACATGTAACAGCATAACCAGCTAGAAAATAATCGAAAAGGAAAAAAAATCGTCAAATCGAAGTGTCATTAAGCTTGACGGCGCGGCAGGGAACCTCGATCAATTTGACGAGTTATTTTCAGAAAATTGAAAAAACTTACAAAAGCCAACAACAGGCTGCTGTTAAAACCAAAGTGACTTGAATCACACTTTTGTGTGGTCCTTTAGGTAGGACAAAGGGAAGAACGCAACCAACGATGCCCCAAATGATGGTGAACAGAAGCACGGGTACCCATGAAGCACCCATTTCGATAGAAAATCTTTTTGCGAGATTTTACGTCAAATGACTCAGAATTCAAAACAGATGTCAGACCATTGCGCGCTAAACTTACCAAAATATCTCTTATTTAATCCTTTCTCTTTTGTCTTAACGCGCTTTAAAGCAGAAAGTCACATGAGAGAAGAAGAATTTTGCACAAAATCTAAGGCTCACATATGAAGTGTTGTCGATCTATTTTTCAGGTTTTTCAAGGAATAAGTCTAGAGTGGCTATCTTTTTGTACGGAACCAATTATAATGAGTCACGCAACCTTTTAGATTTCCCGCAAAATATCAAATCACGATTGCAATTCTCTTCTGGGTCGTCGTTATTCGTTAAAATTTCTGACGCAATGCATTATGCAACCAATCAAGAATCCGTTTTACTAATCGGATTACTTTCAATGCATTTGAAACTAAAGGCGGATTAGTTATGCTTCATTCTTAACGACGACCTAGAGTTGCAGTAAATTGCAATTAAAAGGGCAATTCGTAAAAAAATGTGCAACAATTCGAGGATCGCTGAACAGCAATGAGATCGAGATTCAAATCTATGCAAAAAGGAGGCAAGAAAAATTTACTTTATAATTGTGTCTGTCTCTTTGTGCATTTTGCAAAGCCAAGAAAAAGGGGACAAAGTCTTGAGACTCTCTTTTCTCAAGTGAAAATCACAAATATGTTGGTCGTCGCTAGCTTTGCAAGTGCACATACAAAAGAGAGTGAAAATCATCGTCCGTACGTCGGAGCAAAGGAGGAATTTTGTACAAAATGGCAATAGCGGCAACGTGCAAAGCATCCTTGTAGAAACCATTTGTCACCTCCAAAAGAAAAGACTTGGAAAGTCCGTATGGTCTATACTGCATCTGGAACTTTAGTAAGTGTGCAAAATAATAGTCAATGTACATGAAACTGTTCCAAAAAACTTTTGGAATTTTCTCTTGAAAAAAAAATCGTCAAAATGAATGAAGTCTCTGTCTGCACTGCATAGCTCAAGTGTAAACAAACTTTCACGGATTTTTCTCTATCTTTGGGTATGTAAATGTTTCAAAAAACTCAAAAAATTCGTCAAAACGAATGGAGATTTCCACAATGTAAATGTAAACAAAGTTTCACGAATTTTTTTCCCGATTTTCATGATATGTATAATTGGCCAAGTTTTTGTTGTGCATCACTGTGCAACCATATGAACAAAACTGTTTCGTCTTTTTCAAACAGTATGCTGCATTGCTCAGTGAATTTTTGGCCTTCATTACCTACCTGGCAAGCAAGAATTATGGGCCCCAATTACAACCCGCTGACTAGGGTATGGGCATTGTAAATGCTGCTCTAAAGCCATTTGAAAAATTGCACGAGTCTTAACCAAAGTTTTTGTTCATGTGAGTGCTATCAGGTTTCCAAAGTAGGGATGAAATCAAAGCATCAAGCTCAAGGTTGTAATTTCACACTTTACAGAAAAAAGTTGATTTGATGGAAATTCATTTCCGGCCTTCTGAACAACTTCTGCAGCACCTATGATGGGTCGTATCGTCGCGTCCTCATTGTGTCATTCATCATGTCGTTGGAGCCCCAGCAAGCGACTATTAGACAGTCACACCCCTTACCATGAGGATAAACGTAGCAAAAAAGAATAGACCCATTCCTCTAATCTCGACTCGAACTCGCAACTTTTCAGCGATTTTCCAGAGGAAATTCCAAAATTAGTTTGAATTTGATAAGCTGTGTCACATTATATTTTAGTCATCCTTATCACTTTTCCTGTTTTGTACGCAATACTGGGAAGTTCAAAGTTTCATCTAATAACGACATCTAGTCTAAATATGTCCCTAAATTCTGTGGAATTCTCTGCAAAAAATTCCCAAAACCTGATTTTTAAAGAACATCTTTTTAAGCGCGAGCTCAAGCTGCTCGCGCTTCTACATCTTTAAAATCTTGTTCTTCTTGTTCTTCTTGTTCTTCAGCATTTTTCTCCAATTTTGAAAATTCTTAGGTTTTGAAAATTCTAAGATTTATAAATTCTTACATTTTGAAAATTCTTAGATTATTAAACTTTTTTAACCTTTTGCATAGTGTTTAAAAATTACCAAAAATGTCTCATTTTTAATTTAGCTTTTTCCGCTTTCTCTTAAATTTTCAAAATTCTTAGACTTTAAAAATTCTTAGATTTTCAAACTTTTTTAAGACTTTTGAGCTTTTCGAGCTTTTCGAGCCTTTCGAGTCTTTCGAGTTTTTTAAGCCTTTCGAGCCTTTCGAGCCTTTCAATGTTTTCAAGACTTTTAGCCTTTAAAATTCTTAGAATTTCAAAATTCTTAGATTTTCAAAATTCTTAGCTTTTCAAAATTTTAACCTTTGCTCGCGCTTATGGTTTGAAAAGTTTCAAACTTTTTCCCGACCAAAAACCGATTTTGATCGATTTTTTTGGGGTTCAAAGACGCGAATATTTTCTGAGAAAAATACTCGGGAAAAATTGCATTTTTCAAAATCGTTGGGATGACCACATTACGCTACCAATTATGGATTTTTGGATCTCGATCGATTGGTATAAGTCTGAATTATGAAAATCAAGTCCAAAATTTCGATGAAAATGACTTAAAATTGAATTTCCATGCATTTTTCGAGGTCAATCCGGACCCTCAATTCTTGAGTAGAAAAAGTGGTCTACATTACTATTGACGGCAGCTGATGGGCAATTTTCAAACTAATTTGATAAATTATGAAGTAATCTTTGTTGCCAGTTCGACTTTAGGTGTGAAAAGGTGAACAATAAGGAGAAATCGATAAAATAAGTTTGAAAATCGGAAGATTTTTGGGCCTCCATTTTCCCCATTTTCAGCTGATTTTCAGCTGTTGTGAATTTGACGAGTTTTTTTTGCGACGTAAACAAAAGCAGAAAATTCAACAATCTGATACAGTTTCCTTTCCATTTTGAATTCAGTCATTTGTCAATGAAAATGTGGAGGACTCGTTTTTGGATCATTTAACGTTGACATTGTTCCCAAGTCTTTCAAGCAAGGCGACGGATCACAAATGGCAGTGAAGAACAAAGTGAAAACTGGAAAGTCCTGACTCCGGAATCCAGAAGTCAAATTCTCGTTACTTCTACAGAATTTTCACTCCTTCTGCCCTGGGCGGACAATGACGACATGCTCGGATCCCAGAATTTAGTGGCAGATAAGTCATTTGAAGTATCCTTGAAAGCTTTAAGTTTGATTAGATTTTTTTTCCTTGTAGGGTGAGGCCATTAGGGTGTTGGGTGACCTTAATAATTTCAAGGCAGAATTTCAGCCAATTGACGAGTTTTTGAAGCATTACTTCCGTT